>JAJPUD010015141.1:0-35989 GCA_023553655.1 Myrmecobius fasciatus
CAGTGAAACAATTTTCCAGATAAACAAAATTTAGTAGGGATTCAAGAAAAGTCTATATATTTTGTAAAAAAAAAAAAAAAAAAAAAAAAGTTCAGCCCAGCACAAATGATCAAACCAGTGGAGGCCCTTAGCTACAGCACAGATAAGTAACCCCAGCCACTCAGTTCTAGCTAAGCAGTTTAGTGGCACAGCCCTTCAGCCCCAGCACAGAAGGCAAACTGGATCCATCTAGGAACCCCAGGTTCAAGAGGCACAACTAGACTGGACCATGCTAGCACAGCAAGCAAGCCAATAGCAGCTGAGACCCTAAGGCAGAAAGCCAGTGACCAGGCCTCTGGCCTCAGAAAAAGAAGATTGAGACAGTTCCTCCTTTGCTTCAGCAGGAGTACTCAACTTGAAAACTCATAAAATAGATTTAAAAAATGAGTGAAAACAGATAAAAGATCAGATCATAGAAGGCTACTATGAAGATACGGAAAATCAAAATAAAAAGTCAGAGGAATATAACATAAATGAGAAGTCTTAAAAAAGAAGATACATTGGTTTCAAGACCTCTCAAAAAAGCCTTTTTGGAAGAACTCAAAGAGAATTTTAAAAATCAAATAAGAGAAATAGAAGAAAAATTGGGGAAAGAAATAAGAGTTAGAGAAGGGAGCAAATAGCTTGGGAAAAGAAGAGTAAAAATTGACAGAAAACATTTCCTTAAAAAATACAATTGGCCAAATGGAAAAACAAACAACAAAAACCACAAAAAGAACACAACTCCTTAAAATGTAGAATTGGCCAAAAGGAAAAAGGAAGTGCAAAAGCTAAGAAAATAATTCCCTAAAATTTTTATGTAAAACATTGTAAATCAGTCAAATAAAATTTTTAAAAATTGGAAAAAATAAAAAAATGCCTCCTTGGAAAAATAACTAAACTGGAAAATAGATCAAGGAGGGAAAATTTAAGGATTACTGGGACAGCCTGAATGCCACAATCAAAAAGAAAACCAAGACAGCATCTTTCAAGAAATTATCAAGGAAAACTATCATGATATCCTAAAATCAGAGGGTAAAATAGTAATTGAAAGAATGCACTGTGAACCTCCTGAAGAAGAACCCAAAATGATAATTCTGAGAAATATTTTAGCCAAATTTTAGAGCTGTTAGATCAAGGAGAAAATATTTCAAGGATCATAAAAGATACAATTTAAATATCAGGAGTCTAAAGTCAGGATTACACAGAACTTAACAGCTCCTACACCACAGGATCAGAGTGCTTGAGATGTCGTATTCTGGTAGGCAAAGGAGCTTGAATTATAAATAAGAATCAAATACACAGAAAAATTGAGCACAATCTTTTAGGAGAAAAGGTGAAGATTTGGCAAAATAGGGGACTTTCAGATTTTCCTAATGCAAAGATTAGAACCGAACAAAAAATTCAATCTTCAAATACAAGACTCAAGAGAAGCTTTAAAAGCAAATAGGAAAGAAAAAAATGTTATTAGATAAGGTCAAACTGTTTGCATTCTTCACAGAAAGAAAATATTTGTAATTTTTGAGAGCCATATCTGTATTAGAACAGTTTGAAGGAATATACATAGAGGGTATGGGTATAAGTTGACTTTGATGTGATGGAATTAAAAAAAAATTAAGGGGTGATAAAAAGAAGACTTTCCCTTTTAGAAGAAAAAAGAGAGGCAAAATAGGATAAATTATATTGCATGAAGAGGTGCAAAAGACCTTTTAGAGTAGAGAGAAGAAAGGAAGGGGGTAAACTTTGCTTGAACCTTAACTTTATTGAATTTAGTTCTAATAGGGTATAACATACACACTTAGTTAGGTATGGACATTTATCTTGCCCTAGAAGGATTTTGGAGAGAAAGAGGGGAAGTAAAAGGAGGGAGGCTGATAGAAGGGAGGTTAGATTGATGGAGAGGATGTCCAGAAGCAAAATACTTGGGAAAAGGACCAGGATGAAAGGGGAAAGAAATGTATAAATGGGGGAAATAGAAGGGAGGGAAGTACACAGTAATCATAATTGTGAATGTGAATGGACTGAACTCTCCCTTAAAATGTAAGTGGAAAGTAAAATTAATTAAAAATCAGGATCCTACTATGTGTTGTTTAAAAGAAACAAATTTGAAGCAGAAAGATCCACACAGAGTAAGGGTTAAAGACTGGAGAATAATGTATTGTTTCTAGTCTAGGGGGAAAAAAGAAGAGAGAGCAATCTTTATTTCAGACAAAGCAAAAACCAGTGCATTTACTTATTTATATTGCATTACATTATATTATAGATTAATTTTGTATTCTATCACATCATGTCATCTTATATTATACATTACATTATGCATATATATATATAATATATATTTACAATGTTCACTGACATAGGGTTAAGAAACCTTGTTATAAAGGATTAAAAAAAAGAGAGAAATATAGAAGGGCAATAGCTGAGTAAAATTATGAATATAGAATAGGGAAATTTTTTCAGTGACTGGTATCAATAATGCAATGTTTACATTTTTGAAGTCGTCATGTTCATACTATTTTTTTCATGTAATAGAGGTCAGTCTGTTTTCTAGAAAAAAATGTTCAAAGACAGTAAAATATTCTTTAAAGTATGCCAAAGACTTCAAAGGGAATACTAATTTATTTAATTAAGGTAGAGAGTGGAAGAATTTTAGACATAAGAAGCAAGGAAGAATACATAGTGAATAATTTAATTTAAGTATGACACTTTCTAAATAATGGATATGGAGCTAAATGCTCAGAAAAGGAAGAAGCTGATTCTCTTCCAAGAAATATTTATGGAGACCCACAAATTCTGTCATTCTGAAAGGGTCCAAGGAATTAATAGAAGAATCATTTTTTTTTAAATACTAAGCATTTTTTATATTAGGCAAATTTCTTGCACTATGATTACTGTGTAGTCTTTAGTTCATTAACAATGCTAGTAGGCACATAATATAAGATTTAAAAGGAAGAATGAATGAGAGTGTATAGACTAAATTATTCATAGCAATGACACCTTTGTTGAATAAAATACTGGAAACTAAAGGTGTACTAAGTAGTTGGGGAATGCCTTAACAAATTATAGTATATTGATAATCTGCAATATTATCACAGCTTAAGAAATAATGAAAACATTGGAAAAAATTTTTATGATAACATGAAAGTAGGCAGATTAAAACAATTTATATAGGCATATTGAGAAAAACAACTGAGAAAGTATTAAGAACTGTCAGGAATACAATAATCAATTTTAACTCTAGAAATCTGATGATGAAATATGATTCCCACTTCTTTCTACCAGAAGATTAGAGAAATAAAAAAAAGAAATATGCATTTATACAATGACAATGAATTTACTTATTATTAAGAGATATTTTTTGGGGGGACAGGGTAGTGATTACCTGTTAACAAAAGAAAGAAAAGGCATCAAAGAGATATTAAAATCACACAGAGAACAAGAGAAGAGAAGAGAGTTTAGAGAAAAACAAAAGGAAGCAAAACAACATTGGTTATAACTTGTTGGACTTATTATTCACTTTTAAATATGAGCTGAATACAAAATAGCCATGCAGTTTCTTTTTCCGTTCTCTTTTTTTTTTTTTAAGTATAAGTGATCTTGCTTGTTTGTTAAAGGCTGAATAAGAAAAAATGTTTAACTAAAATCCCCCAAAATAATAAAATTATCAAATTTACACAGTTAATTTATAACAAAAAAGTTTTATTTTTTCTATATTTGTTTTAAAAAATGGATCTATAATAATTCTTTGTTTTATGGAGACAATATCTTAAAATAGTGAATTTATTTAATATTAGGTAGATTTTCCAACTTGAATCCTATGAATGATGATATATTCATTATTACATAACATGACAACAAAAAACCAATTAAACATTAAATAGCAATTGATGTATGAAGAAAAGATTATAAATCAGTACAAACAATACTGCAGTAATTTTATTTTTGGAAGAATGTCAAAATCAAATTTGTTTCACATAGCAGATAAAATTTGCTTCATTATTTTAACTAGATTGGTGTTTTTGATGGGTGATAATTAAGTACTTATTAATTAAAATCTATATCTTCTGAGTTAGACAATATGAACAGGTATGTAGTATTTACATATTACTTTAAATATAAATATATAACTTATTTATAAAATTTTATTAAAATGCCAATTATTGGCCTGATTGATGGCACTGGCTGTACATGTTTTTTCCTTGATCTTAACAAGTAGTGAATCTTCATTAATGCTTAGTATAGTCAATGAATGATCTAGGCTACCTTCATTGAAGATTTTTCCATCAAATTGTCTGGTTGTTCAATTTTCCAAGATTAGAAATTATCTTTTCTATGTAGTTGTTCTTCATTTTAAAAACTTAGCATTACTTCTTTAATAGTTCATTGCCATAAATAATATATTTGCAAAAATCCAATAAACAACATTATTTCGACAAATGTATAACGCCTATGCTCTTTCTCAATTAGCAAATGATTATCCATTTAATTTGTCATGATGTCATGTCATTAAATTGCCAAGATGCATGATGATTAGCTATTATTGACTATGTACATAATCATAATCTAATAATATAGATAGTTAAAATGTGATCTATGCATATAAAATACTTTATATAGAAAGATTGATATAAAATTCATCTCTAAATTTTTAATTAATCAGAAATAATTTAATGAAAAATTTGATCAAATGATTTACCTAATCAAACTAATGTATTATAATTAATTATGTGGTCAATAATAAAAATGTCAATATAAACAAAAATAATAAATGCATGTGATTACATGTACATACACATGTATATGTGTGTATATAAACACATAAATATATTCAAGGAAAATACTAATATTCTCTAGACTCTCTGCTACTCAGCTCTGGGCATATAAGAGTGTGTCTTTTAAACTTTTACAATTTTGCTGATTGAAATGGGCAAAGATAAAGAGAAATATGAATTTCTTTATAAGAAATCCTGAGAGGGCATCCTGAAGAGACAATTAACTTACCCAGATTTAATGGTGCTTCAGGATAATCTTTAAAATTTGCACATTTGTATAGGACTAAGTAATATTTTACTTTTTTGAACACAGGTATCCCAAGCCCCAGAACCATCATGTGATTAATGATTTAAGACAAATTAAATATCTTTGGTTTAGCCAGAAGACACATTTGATACTGTGCTTTTTAAATAGTGTAAGTTAGAATGAATTTGCTCATTCTATATTGAGAGAATGAGTATTGATTCCAGAAAATTGGTGTAAGAAGCAGTTTTTATAACCTAATGAAAGAGGAACAGTAGATATATAAACTTCCTTGTCTTTCTATATGGTAAAACAAAACAAAATAAAGCAAAAAACCTTCAAAATCTTGACAAGAAAACAGAAATAGAGAAGCTTCTGTAATTCCAGGCTATTTGGATTCTGCTTTTATTGAAAGTGAACAGTGCTGTTCATTACCAGAGATCAGAAAAGGAATATAATTATCCAAAAACTAACCAGCTCTCAGCTTAACAGTAAAGCCATCTGTCCCACACAGCTCTAGTTCTACTCAATGAATATTTGTAAGGACAACCCATGAGAAAAATAAATCTTATCATTTTGGGGTTATGGTTGCCCGGCCATATGCAATAATAAGAACTATATACCATACTACTACTAATGAGAATCATATATTACATACCAAAAAAAATAATTCTTTCATGATTTATGAAACCTAGAAATGCTATCTAATTATATGATTATCATTTCAACTATCTTTTAAAAAAGAAAAGAACAACAGTGTTATGCAAATCAAAGAATTTCTCTAAAGTTTGCAGAATAATTTATTTTAATTACTTTACTTTTCAATAATTTAACCTATAATAGAATTTTGATAATTTCAAACAATGGATAAGGGAAAATGATTAGCTAACCTGCATCTTCAAAAGTTGGGTTATTTTAAGCGGAAGACGGTGGGTGCTATATGTAGTTAAATTTATAGTAGAGTTCTATAATAAATCTATTATAACATAATATGTATTATAAAATATATATTATTTACATGTATACTATATAATAAATGTATCTTGTTTGGAAAGTATATGGAAAGTATATACCTATCATATATGGTAAAAGTAAAAATCATATATGTCAAGTACTAGATGTGGAACAAGGACAAAACTGAACTTTTTATTCCTGTCCAAGTGCATGTCTCAGTCTAAGTTGTATATAGGCTTTGTTGTTGAGCTGTTTTCAGTAATGTCAGACCCTTTGTGACCCCATTTGGGTCTTTTCTTTTGTCAAAGATACTGGACTTGTTTGTAATTTCATTTTACATTTTATTTTACAGATAAGGAAACTGAGGCAAACAGGATTATACAGCTGATAAGTAAGTGTCTGAAGCCAGATTTGAATTTAGGAAGATGAATCCTTCTGACTCTTTTGCCTCACCTATGTTGCCTAAACCTACATTTACACGGGGCTATTTGATTTTTTTTTTCTGTGTCAAGGACCCGTTAACCCCACAGTCTGCTAAAGCTTATGGACTCCACCTTAGAATTATGTTTTTAAATACATATATGTGGAATTAACTGAGTGAAGACATTCTCATGAGAATATAGCTTTAAACTATAGCCTTAATTGTGACTTGAGACTTTATAATAACCAATAGAATTATCACTAAAAAAGTTGCAAGTGTTTGTCCCCTCCTGTTTCCTACCATCTCTTAATTAGCATTTAAGTACTTCTTTTAAAAGCAATTTGTTGTTTTATTTCTGGGATAGATTTCCCTGATTAGAATATAAGTCTAAATAATGAGTGAAAAGGTCAGACAGGAGGGTTGGGCTGTCTGCTTTCAGGCTATTTAATCTTTAAACTGTTTTGCAGTTTTTACTTTGTACTTTTTTTTTTTTTTAACTGACAAACACCTTGTCATATGGGAGATGCCCTTTCTTTAGCAATCATAATGAACTTCTTTTTGCTTTTTCTTATACTGAGAATCTCTAATTGTTTTTGTGTCCACTAGTGTCCCATACACTAACAAATACACAGGCTTACAATTGTTTGAAGTTGGATTTGAACTCAGGTCTTCTTGACTTGAAGCCTGGTTCTCTATACATTGTGCTCATCTAGCAAGCTATTCTTTAATTGTTTAGTTATTGTAGTCAGTCTTGTCACCTATACAGATAGGAACACCTTTGTGATTTAATAGATAAGGTTTATTAATCCTTTGTTTCTAAAAAGTGCTCACATTAGTAATGTGTTTCTTTGAATTTAAATAGTGAGACAATAGCCATTCAGTTCACCATAGGGCACACAATCAACAGTTACTTATTTGGTAGTAGCATACATAGTCTTTAAAAACACAAGGTAAATTCCATGATATTATAAGACTCTGGAGCAGGAATCTAATGGTATTGCCAATCATCTTACAAAACACAGAGAGTGATTTTTTTCTTAACCCAAAATTCTATGATGCCATATGCTACTATTGGCTGAGAAGGAGGCTAGATTTCTAATCATACTTTGAAATAAAATATGCATTTTCCAAAATATCCATGCTTATATATATAGGAGAGGAATTAATGAGTGGTGACTCCCAAAAGAATCACTAGTATAGAAACTAGTGTTTAATTAATTATTCAAAATTATTAAGTTTGTAAGTGAGCATTCTATGCCTAGGAGTTATCCTATAATCATTTCACTTTGCTATTTTATACTACTTAGGAGTTTCTATTAAATTTATGGGTTAAAAGCTTATTTATTAAAATTCTATATGACAGTGACAAGCATAATTGTTCTGTTTAAATTAATGTCATTATGATTTAAATGGTGTGCTACTTAAAATCAGGGACTGGCATTTTATAAAATTTTATTCTATTTTATTTTTGTTTTTGAGGGTTTTTTTGTTTGTTTGTTTGTTTTTTCCTTTTTCTGAGCTCCTAGCTATTAGCGAAGTGACTGGCACACAGTGAATACTTAATACATACATATTCATGTGCTAAAGTAAGTAAGAGAATTATGAAATAATATTAATATAAAGAGATTATTTATTACTTTGTGTTCAGTTATCAGATGAAGATAGAAAATGAAAGATGTCTTGTGTTGATGAGTGATTCTTTTTTTTTGTGCCTCTGACCTCTATATCCATCAATTTTATTATTTTTCTTGACTTTTTATAAATTTGCAAGTGGATACAATCATTTATTAGTCATATCTGCATGCCTTGGCATGTCTTCTATTCTTTGAGTTCAAAATATTTGAAAAAGCTCTGAAAATAGAAAGAATTTGGTGTTAACTGTGCAAGTGCATTTAAAGGGACATACTTTAAATATTTGGAAAATTAAGTAATTCTAACAGAAAATGGCTTGAAAAGATTTGGTGACATTCAACCATGAAAAATGGTTAACACCTCAGGAATTACTTGCTGAGGTAAGATTGTGTCACAATGTGGTTTCTAAGCAAAAGAGATTAATGTAGGAATGGGTGTGGCAGGTTTCCTTGTACATAACAATAGCCATCATATAGGAGTGGAGTTTGAAGTGAAGTGGTCACCTCAGGAAACAATGCTTCTTACTGGAGGATGTAAAGAGAGATTGATTTGAGGGTAGGGATAAGGCATGATATTCATAGGTATCTCTTGTATGACATGGTGAAACACAGATAGCGCTATTTGGTTGGATGAAGGGAGCAGATACCTATCATTTTCAGAATTAGTCTTAACTTCTCTTAGAGGCAAAAGTATGTATATAGGTCAGGATAAGAGAAGTGTGGGTGGGGGCACATGAATATTTTTGTTGTGTTGAGTTGTTCCATTCAGGTCTGACTCTTCATCACCCCATTTGGGATTTTTTTGTTGTTGAATTTCCTTCTCCAGCTCATTTTATGGATGAGAAATTGAGGCAAACAGGGTTAATTGACTTTTCCAGGGTCTTATAACTAGTAAATGTCTTAAGTCACATTTGAACTCATGAAGATAAATCTTCCTAATTCCAGGTCTGATACTCAATCCACTGTGCCATCTAGCTGCTACCACATGCATACAGAATAATATTAAAAGAAGAACAGATGAGAAATAGAAATTACTTTTTTTCAGTACTGGGTATTTATCCTTGATCTTACAGATATTCATAGTCTTTGAGATAAAAATAATTTTAGAAATTATCTTGTCTAACCCTTTCATTTTATAGAGAGACTGAGATTTAAAGTGTATTATAAACCCTAGAAGTGGAACTGGAAAGGGAACTTTGAATCATTCAGTCCAGCTTCATTTAATTAAGGGAATCAAAAGCACAATTTAACTGATTTGCTTAAGGTTTCACAGTTAGTATGTGATAGAAATTAATATTAAACCTATATCCTAGCTCCATATTCTATGCCCTTCCCATTGCATTAACTAATAAATCAATAAATGTCTATCACCAAGCCTTTATTAAGCACTTAATTCTAGAATATAGGATCCTGATGAGTACAAGTATCCTGAAATAGGGACATAAAGACAAAATGAAACAGTTCCTGCTTCAAGGAACTTTCATTATGTTGGAGGAGGGAACAACATTTACATATATGTATATATACAGTCATAAATTTAATTGATATCAATTGATAAATATAATTGAGTTCTGATTCATAATTCTTATCTTTCATTTTTTGCTACATTAGATAAAACTTTTAAGAATATAGGAAAAGAGAATTGTATGGTGATACTTATAAAATTAATAATTTTAATTGAAATTCATATACTTTGGAATATAGATATACAAATATATATGCTAAGTATATATAATCTTAGAGAGTATAAATTTCTAGAACATTTAGCTTTGTATGTATTCTTTAAAATTTTCTGACATTAAAATATCAAATATATAACATTAATTTTATTTTCAATAAAATTTATTTGCATTTTATATCTCAACTACCAGTGCTGTATTTTTAATTAAGTATACTGATTCTGTCTGTAATGTATTGATTCTTAAACACATTCAAAAAAAGAAATCAGTAAAAAAAAATCATGCCTCAAAGTAAAACACCTTCACTTTGATGAACTTGTATTATACAGAAGAATATGGAGAGTAAGCACTGTTCTAGAAGTGATGAATTGCTGCCTTTTTAAGATTACTTGCTCATTTAGGAGTTTACTTCTTTGTCAGGAGAATGTTCAAAATAATTTGTGTTTTCTGCTTATAAATGGAAATTATTTTAAACTGAAGTGATGGTTTAATTGATATATGACAACTTGACATAAAACTCAGAAAAACTTCATTTTAAATATGTACATTTAGGAAAGATTAACAATCTGTCAGGTATCTTGTCCTAGGCAATTGGAACAGTTTTGGGATTAAAAAGGAAACAATGCTATTTCTCTGTCATTTATAAAAGCATGCAAAAAAGCAATGGAGTTCAGAACTTTCTTCCTTTAGAAGACGTATAACAAGCTTCTTTAATTGTCTAATTTAATGAAAGTTTACATAACTTACCCTGAATATTGAAGTTGGCATAGTTGATGAAAATCAATTTGATCCATATTTTAATACATATTTGTAAATGCCTTATTCATTTTTCCTTTCTTGTTCTTATTATCTGAAGCACAAAGGGGCAAATATTAGAGGAAACTATTTGCAATTCAAGATTTAAACATGCAGAAATATAGACACAGATAAGGGAAGAAATATTTTTTCCTAGTTTTCAGGGGAGTTATAGGCAATATAGTATAATCAACAGAATGCGGCATTTGGAATTCAGGGAGTTGAGTTCAAATTTGGTCTCTAGTATTAGTATTATTTGAGGAAAATCATTTTATTTTCTTGGATTTCATTTTCCTCATTTGTGAAAAATTAAGGTTGAATTATATATAAAGGATAGTCTATATAGTGCATTATGTCAGGTTTGGTGTAGACAATACATAAAGCACAATTCAGCTTAGTGAAAAGTCATTTGATGAGTCTTTTGGTGCCATCTGAAAGCAGATTATTTATTTTGTTGACAAATGGATTTTTCTTTTTCAATCTACAGCTACTAGATTTGGCACTGTTTAAATAAAAAGGACAATTCTTGAACTATACCATCCTTGTCAAAGACAAAATCTTTGGAAAGTCCTTGCTACACATACACAATTAAGATGCACATATACATTAAAAATAGATTACTGTAGTAAACCAAATTGACATTCTTATCAGTGTTTGGCATTTCATTAATCCATGCTGGTTATTTGTCATTAGCTAATAAAAAACTTAAATGATAAACAAATACTAACTGGAACAGCAAAACCTTGTCTTTTTGACTAAGTTGCCATTAAGAATGACAGGAGATTCAAAATATAAGAAATGGAGTGAAATATGCTGATGCCTGCAAGGTAGGAATGAAATCCCCCCATGAAAAAAAATCTCTTGTTATCAAAGTTAAAGGCAGATGGATAAGTGCTTTGGAAGTGAGAAACATATTGGCAAATTTGAACAGAGCAAAAAGCCAAAATCTAATTCATTAACTGTCATTACTAGATGAGTAAATCCCCTTATAATTTTGAGTAAAATCAGTCTCTTCTATTTAACTGACTCATGAATTGAATTGACTACATCAGCTTTTTTAACTTCTCATTCTTATGTATCTTTTGTATTGGGTGTTTCACTGGAGTGGAGGAAAGGAAAGGAGAGATATATTTCTTTTGGGAGTATATTTTGGAACACCATCAAGACAATTTTTCTTAGAGAATGACTATTTTCCTGGAGTTCTACTGTGTCATGTGAGACATCTCTTGTAAAACTCTAGCTCATTTGCCCACACTAATACACTTTTTACATCAGAAGTCACAATTAACTGAAATCAAAGATGTCTACTAAAAAGTTTCAGTATAAGAAAGAGGTAAACAGCATCTTTCCATAAACTACTTTCTCATAAATATACTCAGTCTGTGGGAAGAAAGTTTCAGTATGATTGGTATGGAGACAGTCATGAAAAGAAAATATGTGATCAACGCAACTTGTGCCTAGGCACTGGAAGATCTGTTTTCTTTCTCTATTAATGAAATCCTTAAATCCTTTGACTGATCTTGATGGTATGACAGCTTTCTGTTGATTGTACAATAGGGCAGTGGGATGGGAAAAAATGATGAAGAAAAAAAAGAAAGCAAGTCTTTCTTATCCTTTATTCTGCTATAAGGAAAGAGAAAATCATTAATTTTGGAGTCTTACATGAATTCCAACCGATAACGAATTACATGTGTGACAATATTTTGAAGTCTACCTAGATTACAGCAATAGGACTGAGGAAACTTTTCTAAGTTAATGAAAGAGAAAGTTGCTTTTTGGTTTTGTTACTGTTGTGAATTGGTCACAGGATGCAACAGTCTGGGAGAAAGGAAAAAAAGAGGTAGAATAGGGTGAATTATTTCACATAAAAGAGAAAGTAAAAACTATTTGTAGTGAAGCAAGCAGGAGGGGAACATAAAGGAGAGTGAGTGAACTTTATTCTCATCAGAATTGATTCAAAAAGGGAAGAACATATGAACTCAATGGTATATAGAAATCTATCTTATTTTACATGAAAAAAGAAGGGGAAGAGAATAAGAGAAGGTGTGGGTGATAGAAAAGAAGGCAGATTGAGGGGAGAGGAGGAAGAAGGAAAACACTTTGTAGAGTGATAGGATGAAAGCATAGAGAGAATATAATTAACTGTGGCCAGAATAGGGTGGAGGGAAATACAGTTATCATTGTTAACTGAAAAAAAATGAAGTAAGTTTCTCCAATAGAGGCATCATTTCTTAAACACAGAGAACTGAGTCAAATTTATACAGATAAGAGCCATTCCCCAATTGATAAATGATAAAAAGATAAACATATATAAGCACTCTAAATTACTACTGATTGAAGAAAAAAAATAAAACTGAGGTACCATCCCATACCAATTAGATTGACTACTAAGATAGAAAAGGAAAATTACAAATAGTGAAGTAGATGTGGGGAAAAATAAGACATGAATGTACTTTTGTTGGAGCTGCAACCTGATTCAGCTGTTCTATAGAGTAATTTGGATCTGTGTTCAAAGGGCTATAAATCCACACGTATCTTTTGACTTAAAGATACTATTACTAGACATATATTCCAAAAGAGACTACAAAAAAAGAAAAAGCACTTGCATGTGCAAAAAATATTTATAGCAGCTATTTTCTGGGGACAAAGAATTGGAAACTGAGGGATTTGCCTATCAATTGAGCAATAGCTGACCTAATCATGATTTGTGATTATGATGGAATATTATTGTACTTTAAGAAATGATGAGCTTTCAAGAAAACCTAGAAAGACTTCCATGAGCTGATGTACAGTGATGTGCACTGTGTACAAAGTAACAGCAATATTGTAAAATGATAAACTTGTGAATGATTTTTTTCTTCTCAGCAATACAAAAGTCCACATAACTCTCAAAGATTTATGATGAAATTTGCATCCCCAGAAAAACAACTGATATTTGAATGCTGATTGAAGGATACTTTCTTTTTACTTCTTTTTTTTTTTTTTTTTGCTTTTTGCTGAGGAAATTGGGGTTAAGTGACTTGTCCAGGGTCACACAAATAGGGAATGTTAAGTGTCTGAGACCAGATTTGAACTCAGGTACTCCTGACTTCAGGGCTGGTGCTCTATCCACTGCGCCACCTAGCTGCCCTGAGTATTCTTGTTTATTTTTTTTTTTTGTCCACATTTTTTTTCCATGCCATGATTATTATGGAAATGTACTGCAGAAATGAATATGTAAAGCCTTTGTGGAATTGCTTGCTTTCTTGATGAGGTTGAAGTGGAGAAGAAGAAGGTAAGAGAATTTGGAACTCTTCATTTTAAAATAATTGTTAACATTTGTTTTTACATGTAACATGTTTTTACATGTTTTAACATGAAAATAAAATATTAAATAAATTTAATAAAAACAGAAAAAATAAAAAAGTCATAAGATGTAATAATGCAATGAAAATGAAAAAGTAGCTACTAATTTTAGATACTAGTTATATAAATATATATACTCATGAGACTATATGAGTAGAATAATATGTGTAAAGAAGTAGATTTTAAGTTATTTTTAAATTAAAAAAAATTTGGCCAAATTAGAAATGTCAGTGGTGATAATTATAATACCAATAATGATATTATTAATAATAATTTTGAAAAAATATGAAAATATCAGGCAGTATCCTCAGGTATGGAAATCAATCTGTAAATAAGCATTTATAAAGTATTGCAATATGAAAGTGTTTGCACTGCCTATATAAAAATTGGTCCAAGCAGTACCTGACCACAAGGATGTCATATTCTAATGGGGGAGACAATATGTAAATAACTGCAAATAAGATATATACAAGAAAAATTGAGAGTAATCTCATAAAGAAGGCACTAATATTAAGGAGGATTTGGAATATATTCTTGTAGAAGGTAGAATTTTACTTGAGAATTAAAGAAAGCTCAGGAAGTCAAGAGGCAAAGATGAAGGAGAAAATTTCAAGAATAAGAGACCATCAATGAAAATGGATAGAATCAAGTGATGGCATGTTTTGTCCAAGGAATGGCAAGGAAAGTAGGTCATTGTATCACTGTTTATAGAAGTACATTAAAGTCTAAAAAGACTGAAAAGGTAGGAGGGGGTCACATCATAAATCCAATCAGAGGATTTTATTTTTAATCCTTAAGGTAATCAGGAGGGATTGGATTTTATTGAACTGAAAATGGCATGATTAAACCTATATTTTTGAAAGATCATTCCATTAGTTCAATGGACTAGAGTGAGGAGACTTTTGTCTCAGGGAGACCAAATAGAAGGCTGTTGCTATTGTCTAGGGTAGAGTAATAAGATCCTAAATAAGATAAGATAAGAGGAAAATAAGGGGCATAGATATAAATTGTTGTGAACTGGATATTCAAAGCATATTGTAAGGTCCCTAGCCTTATCCCAAGTAGTAACTGTGAAAAACAGTTTTCTGGTTCTGTAAGAAACGACCAACAGGAGGATTTCAGAGAAGACTGGAGAGACTTGCATGAACTGATGCTGAGTGAAATCAGCAGAACCAGGAGATCATTATACACAGCAACAAGACTATACTATGATCAATTTTGATGGACATGGTTCTCTTCAACAATGATGTGATTCAAACCAGTTCCTATTGTTCAGCGATGAAGATAGTCATATACATCCAGAGAGAGGCCTGTGGGAACGGAGTGTGAACCACAACACAGCATTTTAACGCTTTCTCTGAATATTTCCATGCATTTTGTTTTCCTTCTTAGGTTGTTTTTTTCTTCTTCTCTTTCTAGATCTGATGTTTCTTGTGCAGTAAGATAACTGTATAGATATGTATACATGTATTGTATTTGTCATATAATTTATCATATTTAGCATGTATTAGATTATCTGTCATCTAGGGGTGGGGGTAGAGGGAAGGAGGGGAAAAGCTTAGGAAAAAAAAAGGTTTTGCAAAGGTCAATGTAGAAAAATCACTCATATGTTTTGTAAAAAAAAAAAAAAAAACTTTATTAAAATAATACCAAAAAAATATAAAAAAGAAAGAAAGAAGATGAAAAAAAGAAAATGTTAATAATGTAGATTAAACTGAAAAATGAAAAAAAAAAAGAAAAACAATTTTCTGTAATGACCTCATTTCTCCAGCATATACAGATGTGAGTCAAATTTACAAAGACAAGTGACAATCCAGATAAAGGAATAAAATCTATCTATAATTTTATTTTATTTTATTTTTTTTATGTTAAAATATTGGCAAATCGAATATATGTATACATATTTCCAAACTTATCATTGTTGTGCAAGAAAAATCTTATCTACACAAACGATATATCAGATAAAGAAAACACAATGTAAGCAAACATCAATCAAGGAGTATGAGAATATTATGTTATGGTCCACATTTCACATCCCTCTCTCTGGGTGTATATGGCTTTCTTAAGTGAACAATTGGAGGTGGTTTGAAACATTTCATTGTTGAAGAGAGCCATGTCCATCAGAATTAATCGTCATATAGTACTGTTGTTGCCGTGTATAATGATCTCCTGGTTCTGCTCATTTCACTCAGCATCAGTTCATGTAAGTCCCTCCAGGCCTCTCTGAAATCATCTTGCTGGTCATTTCTTACAGAACAATAATATTCCATAATATTCATATACCATAATTTATTCAGCCATTCTCCAATTGAAGGGCATCTATTCAATTTCCAGTTTCTAGCCACAAACATTCTTGCACATGTGGGGCCTTTTCCTTCCTTTATGATTTCTTTGGGATATAAGCCCAATAAAAATGCTGCTGGGTCAAAGGGTATGCACAGTTTGATAACTTTTTGAGCATAATTTTATTGAAGTATATATATATATATATATATATATATATCACTAATGACTGGAGAAATGCAAATTAAAAGAAATTCTGTGGTACTACATCATATGTATCAGATTGGCTAATAGGAGAGAAAAAATTCAAATATTGGAGAGTATATGAGAAAAAGCAGATATTAATACACTATTGTGTATTAATTGTGACCAGATTCAACCATTCTGTATAGCAATTGGAGCTATAGCCAAAGGGCCATAAAACTATGCATACCCTTTGACCCATCATACAATTACTAAATAAAAAAAAACAAAAAGGGAAAATACCTATATTTATAAAAATATTTTAGCAGCTCTTCTCTGGGGTCAAATAATTCAAAATTGAGGAGATGCTCATCAATTGAGCTAAGGCTAAATAAGTTGTGGTATGAGACTATGATGGAATAATATTATGCCATATTAAATGATGAGCAGGACACTTTCAGAAATACTTGTAAAACCTTCCATGAGCTGATTCAAAGTGAATTGTATCATGTACAAAGTCACAACAATATTGTAAGATGATCAGCTGTGATTACCTGCTTTTCTCAACAATACATTGATCCAAGACAATTGTGAAGGACTTCAGATTTAAAAAATTCTGTCCATTCCAGAGACAGAACTAATGATGTATGTATAAAAAAAAACTAGTGCATTATTTATGGGCTGAGCCAAGATGGCGGAGTGAAAAGGTGACTCTCTGCCTCTCCTCCGATCTTCTCTCGAATCAACAATAAAATAAGCCTCTGAACTGATCTTCAAGTCAACGAACTCAGAAATATTTGGACACTGCTTTCTGGAGAACTTCATATCAAGTATGTCTGACTTGGACAGAGAGATAAATAGACGACTCCTGTGTAGGCCGCAAATGAGGGTGAGACTCAGCTCAGCTCATTGTGGCAGAAATTCCGAACTCCAAACTTCAAATTCCAAACACCCGGAGTTTATCTGAGGCACTCCGGACACTCTGCCCTGATTGGGGGCAGGTGTTTTAGCAGACTTGCCTTGTTTAAGGAGTAATTCGGACTTAGTCCTAGCCCCCACAGGCCCAGCACCTTAAGTTAATTCACCAAAGTGCCCCAGGGCAAAGATCTTCAGCTACCCTTTCAGCCACCGTTTTTTTCTCCCTACCTTAAAGAGATATCCACTCTGGTTAAAAAAAAAAAAAATGAAGCAAAAGAGAGCTCTCACCATAGACAGCTTTTATCAAGGCAAAGAAGCTTTGACCCCAGATCCTGAGGTTTCTTTAGACAAAATGCCAGAAGAAGGTATTAAAGACCATCACTGGTCACTTTTTCAAAAGGCCTTTCTGGAAGATTGCATAAAGAACCTCAAAAGAGAGCTGGAGGATAAATGGGAAAATAAACTGAAATCAGTGCAAGAAGGATACAATATCTTGCAAGAAGGATATGATGCCCTGCAAAAGAGATATGAAAAAGACACCAATTTATTGAAAAATAAAATTAGTGAAGTGGAAAAAGAGTGCAATGAACAAATTGGCCAGTACAAAAGGAGCTTAAAAAGGTAACTGAAGAAAACAACACTTTAAAAATAAGAATTGAACAAATGCAAGTGAATGACTCAATAAGACTTCAAGAATCAGTCAAAAAAAAAACAAAAAAAAATGAAAAATTAGAAGAAAATATGAAATATCTCCTAGGAAAAACAACTGATTTGGAAAATAGATCTAGGAGAGACAATCTAAGGATTATGGGACTTCCTGAAAACCATGATGAAAAAAAGAATCTAAACACTATCTTCCAGGAAATCCTGAAAGTAAACTGCCCTGAGATTGTAGAATCAAAGGGCAAAATCACCATTGAAAGAATTCACCTATTACCTCCTGAGACCCCAAAATTAAAACCCGAAGGAATATCGTGGCTAAATTTCAGGACTATAGCACCAAGGAACAGATTCTGCTAGCAGCTAGAAAGAAACAATTCAAATACCAAGGATCAATAATTAGAATCACACATGATCTGTCAGCCTCCACACTGAAGGAAGGAAGGGCCTGGAACTAGATATTCTGAAGGGCAAAGGAACTTGGATTACAACCACAAATAACCTATCCAGCTAGAATGAGCATTATCCTCCAGGGAAGGAGATGGTCATTCAATGATATAGGTTTATTTCACCTATTTCTAATGAAAAGACCAGATCTGAACAAAAAATTCGACACCCAAACACAGAACTCAAGAGATGCATAAAAAGGTAAAAAGGAAAGGACTCTTGAGAACTTTATTTTTATTAGGGGGATACTTAAAGTTTGGGGGTATAATTAACTAGATATTACTTTTATAATATGAAAAAGAGAACTAGAGGGAAAAGGTTGTCATATTGGGAAAAGAGGGAAAAAGTGGTAAAATAAGATCTTAAAAAAAAGGAGGTAAAAACAAGGTAAAATCACTTAGAGAGGCAAAGAAAACCTAATATAATTGAGAGAAAGAGGGGAGGGAGATGAGCATTGTGTAAATCTTACTCTCATCAGGTTGGGCTCTAAAAGTGTATATCAGGGGCAGCTAGGTGGCGCAGTGGTTAGAGCACCAGCCCTGAAGTCAGGAGGACCTGAGTTCAAATCTGGTCTCAGACACTTCCTAGCTGTGTGACCCTGGGCAAGTCACTTAACCCCAATTGCCTCAGCCAAAAAGCAAAAAAAACAAAAAAAACAAAAAAAACAAAAAAAAAAAAAAAGTGTATATCAGACATTTGATTTCACATAGAAACTTGTCTGTTGCTACAAAGAAGTGGGAGGGAAAGGAGGAAAAGCAAGGGACAAACTAATAGAAGGGAAAATAGAAGAATCAGGGGAAAGGAGTAAAAACAGGGGAGGGGATCTAAAGGGTGGAGTATTGTTTGGGGGAGGGGGTCATCAAAAGCAAAGTACTGAGGAGGGGGGAAGGGAGAAAGGGGAAAGGAAAGGGGAAAATATAACTTGGGTAAATAAGATGGCAGGAAATAAAGAATTAGTTATTCTAACTGTGAATGTGAATGGGATGAACTCTCCCATAAAGCAGAAGCGGATATCAGACTGGATTAAAAACCAGAATCCCACAATATGTTGTCTACAAGAAACACATCTAAAACATAGTGACACATATAGGATGAAGGTAAACGGCTGGAGCAGAAAATATTTTGATTCAGGTGAACAAAAAAAACCAGGAGTAGCAATCCTTATCTCAGATCAAGTAAAAGCCAAGATAGATCTAACCAAAAGAGATAAGGAAGGAAACTATATTTTATTAAAGGGTACCATAGATAATGTAGCAATATCTATAGTAAATATATATGCACCAAGTGCAATAGCACACAAATTCCTAGGGGAGAAATTCAGAGAGATGCAAGAAGAAATAGACAGCGAAACGATACTAGTGGGGGATCTCAACCTTGCTCTCTCAGAATTAGATAAATCAAACTACAAAATAAACAAGAAAGAAACTAGGGAGATAAACCAATTGTTAGAAAAGTTAGGTATGATAGATCTATGGAGAAAGTTGAATGGAGACAGTAGGGAGTTTACTTTTTTCTCAGCAGGCCATGGAACCTATACAAAAATTGACCATGTGTTAGGGCATAAAAACCTCAAATCAAATGCAGAAAGGCAGAAATAGTAAATGCATTCTTTTCAGATCATGATGCAATAAAAATCACATGCAATATAAGGCCAGGAGAAAATAAACCAAAAGTTAATTGGAAATTAAATTATCTAATCCTGAAGAATGAATGGGTGAAAGAGCAAATCATAGATACAATCAATAATTTCATCCAGGAGAATGACAATAAGGAGACAACCTACCAAAATTTGTGGGATACGGCCAAAGCGGTTATAAGGGGCAATTTTATATCTCTAGATGCTTACTTGCATAAAATAGAGAAAGAAAAGATCAACGAATTGTTCTTATTATTAAAAAAAAACTAGAAAAAGAATAAATTAAAAAACCTCACTTAAATACCAAATTGGAAATTCTAAAAATAAAAGGAGAAATTAATAAAACTGAAAATAAGAAAACTATTGAGTTATTAAATAAAACTAAGAGTTGGTTCTATGAAAAAACTAACAAAATATATAATCCTTTAGTTAATTTGGTAAGAAAAAGGAAAGAGGAAAATCAAATTGTTAGTCACAAGAATGATAAGGGGGAACTTTCCTCCAATGAAGAGGAAATTAGAGCAATAATTAGGAGTTACTTTGCCCAACTTTATGCCAGTAAGTTAGATGATCTAAATGAAATGGAGGAATATCTACAAAAATATAGATTGTTCAGGTTAACAGAAGAGGATATACATTATTTAAATAGCCCCATATCAGAAAAAGAAATAGAACAAGCTATTAACCAACTCCCTAAGAAAAAATCTCCAGGGCCAGACGGATTTACATGTGAATTCTACCAAACATTCAAAGAACAATTAATTCCAATACTATACAAACTATTTGAGAAAATAGGGAAAGAAGGTATATTGCCAGTATCCTTTTATGAGACCGATATGGTGCTAATAGCTAACCCAGGTAGGGTGAAAACAGAGAAAGAAAACTATAGACCAATTTCCCTAATGAATATTGATGCAAAAATTTTAAATAAGATATTAGCAATCAGATTACAGAAAGTCATCCCCAGCATAGTACACTATGACCAAGTAGGATTTATACCAGGGATGCAGGGCTGGTTCAATATTAGGAAAACTATCAGCATAATTAATTATATTAATAACCAAATTAACAAAAACCATATGATTATCTCAATAGATGCAGAAAAAGCCTTTGATAAAATCCAACACCCTTTCCTTTTAAAAACACTAGAGAGTATAGGAATAAATGGGCTTTTCCTTAAAATGATCAGTAGCATCTATTTAAAACCATCAGCAAGCATCATATGTAATGGAGACAAACTAAAACCACTCCCAATAAGATCAGGAGTGAAACAAGGCTGCCCACTGTCACCATTACTATTTAATATTGTATTAGAAATGTTAGCTTTGGCAGTAAGAGAAGAAAAAGAGATTAAATGAATTATAGTAGGTAATGAAGAAACCAAATGATCACTCTTTGCAGATGACATGATGGTATACTTAGAGAACCCTAGACACTCAACTAAAAAACTACTAGAAACAATTCACAACTTTAGCAAAGTGGCAGGATTCAAAATTAATCCACATAAACCATCAGCATTTTTATATATTACCAACAAAGTTCAGCAGTAAGAGATACAAAAAGAAATTCTATTCCAAATAGCAGATGATAGGATAAAATATTTGGGAATCTATCTGCCAAGGAATAGTCAGAAACTATACGAACTAAATTACAAAACACTTTCCACACAAATAAAATCAGACCTAATCAATTGGAAAAATATTAAGTGTTCATGGGTAGGCAGAGCGAATAGAATAAAAATGCCAATATTACCCAAACTAATCTAATTATTTAGTGCCATACCAATCAAACTCCCAAGAAATTATTTTACAGATCTAGAAAAAATAATAGCAAAGTTCATTTGGAAGAACAAAAGGTCAAGGATTTCGAGGGGATTAATGAAAAAAAAGGCAGATGAAGGTGGCCTTGCTGTACCAGATCTAAAAGTATATTACAAAGCAGCGGTCATCAAAACCGTTTGGTACTGGCTAAGAAATAGAGCAGTCAATCAGTGGCACAGGATAGGTTATCAGGACAACCTAGGCATTAACCTTAACAATCTAGTGTTCGATAAACCCAAAGACCCCAGCTTTTGGGATAAATACTCTCTATTTGGCAAAAACTGCTGGGAAAATTGGAAACTAGTGTGTGGAAGAAATTAGGGCTTGACCCATACCTAACACCACATAACAAGATAAGATCTAAATGGGTTCATGATCTAGATATAAAGAGGGACTTTGTAAGCAAGTTAGAGGAATGTAATATAGTTCATCTCTCAGACCTGTAGAGATGGAATAAATTTATGTGTAAAGAAGACCTGGAACTCCTAACTGAACACCAGATGGATAATGTTGATTATATTAAGTTAAAAAGTTTCTGTAGAAACAAAACAAATGCAGACAAGATTAGGAGGGAAGCATCAAATTGGGAAATCATCTTTACATTTAAGGGTTCTGATAAAGGCCTCATTTCTAAAATGTATAGACAATTGTCTCATATATATAAGAATTCAAGCCACTCTTCAATAGATAAGTGGTCAAGGGATATGAACAGACAATTTTCAGATGATGAAATTAAACCATCTCTTGTCATATGAAAAGTTGCTCCAAATCACTCTTGATCAGAGAAATGCAAATTAAGACAACTCTGAGGTACCACTAGACACCTGTCAAATTGACTAAAATGACAGGAAAAGATAACAATGAATTTTCGAGGGGATTTGGGAAAACTGGGACACTAATACATTGTTGGTGGTACTGTGAACACATCCAACCATTCTGGAGAGCAATTTGGAGCTATGCTCAAAACGTTGTCAAACTGTGCATACTCTTTGACCCAGGATTGTTTCTACTGGGCCTATATCCCAAAGAGATCTTAGAGGAGGGATAGGGACCCACCTGTGCAAGAATGTTTGTGGCAGCCCTTTTTGTAGTGGCTAGAAACTGGAAACTGAAGGGATGCCCATCAATTGGAGAGTGGCTGAATAAATTATGGTATATGAATGTTATGGAATATTATTGCTCTATAAGAAACGACCAGCAGGACGATTTCAGAGAGGCCTGGAGGGACTTGCATGAACTGATGCTGAGTGAAACGAGCAGAACCAGGAGATCATCATACACAGCAATAACAATATTACATGATGATCAATTCTGATGGACATGGCTCTCTGCAACAAAGAATTGTCTCAAAACAGTTCCAATTGTTCACTGAAGAAAATTATATACACCCAGAGAGAGGGATATGAAATATGGACCACAACGTAACATTTTCATGATCGCTAATGACATTTGCTTGCATTGTGTTGCCTTTCTCTTGTTTTCTTTTTTTTTCTTGTAGATAGGATTTTTCTTACACAACTTGTCAACTATTATTACATTATTAACATGTAGTGGACTTCCTGCCATCTAGGGGAGGGGACTGGGGGTAAAATTTGTAATGGAAAGCTTTGTAAAGATCAATGCTGGGGAACTACCCATACATATGTTATACAAATAAAAAGCTTTAATAAAAAGAAACAAACAAAAAACCAAACTAGCACTACTTTTTTTTTTTAAATCTTGATTTTTCTTGAATTTTTTGCTGTATGTTTTCTTTTACAAGATGAGTGTTATGGAGATGTTTTGCATGTTTACCTATGTATATCCTTTAACAAATTTCCAGCATTTTCAAGGAAAGTAGGGAGAAATTCAGAGACAGAATTTGGAGAAAAAAATATGACAATTAAAAAGATAAGGAAGGAAAGGTGTCATAGGCATAGAATTAATATTAATTAAATATGCATGTAACAAGTGATATAGCATCCACACAGTTAAAAAAATTGAATGAGTTACAGGAAGAAAAATAGAAAACAATAACTTAACAATCACTATAAACCTCCTGTTTTCATAATTAGATCAATCTAATAAAATAAATAAGAAAGAACTTAAAGAGGTGAATACAATTTTAGAAAAGTTAGAAATAAGATTCTTCTGGAGAAATTTTAATGGGAATAGAAAGGAATATACATTCCTCTTATTGGTACATAGCACCTATACAAAAAAAATGACCCACGTATTAGAATATAAAAATCTTACAATGGAATTCAGACAGGCAGACATAGTTTCAGACCATGATACAATTAATATTAAGTGTCATAAAAGGGCATGGATAAATAGACCCAAGACTAATTAGATCCTAAATAATCTAATGAAAAAAAATGGGTGCATGAAACAACAAATCATAAAAACAATGAATAATTTCATCCAAGAGAATTTCAAAAATGAGACAACTTGCCAAAATTTGTGGGATGCAGTCAAAGCATTTCTTAAGATAAATTTTATATTTTTAGATGATTGTATAAATAAAACAGAAAAAAGAGATCAATGAATTTGGCATGCAACTAAAAAAGGTAGGAAAAAGATCAACTCCACAATTAAATACTGAATTATGAATACTGAAAATCAAGGAGAGATGTGAAAAATTAAAAGCAAGAAAGCTATTTAACTAATAAATAAAATTAAATCTGTTTCTATTTAAAAACAACAACAATACCAAAATAGAAAAAAACACTTTTGGCTAATTTGATTTAAAAAATAAAGGAAGAAAACCAAATTTACCAGTATTAAAAATGAAGTTTGAATTTGTCACCAATAAAAAGGAAATAAAAGCAATAATTATGAACTTTTCTGCCAAACTGTAGGTCAATAAATCTGACAATCTAAATGAAATAAATATTTACAACATTATAAATTGCCCACATTAACAGCAGAGGTAATAAAGTGTTTAAATCTTTAAGAAAAAATCATCAATGGATTTATAAGTGAATTCTATCAAACAATGAAAGAACAACTAATTGCCATTCTCGATAAACTATTTTGAAAAATAGGGGAAGGATTCCTACCAATCATTTTTTATTATTCAAATATGGTGTTGCTATCTAAACCAGAAAGAGCCAGAATAGAGAAAAATATTATAGACCAATTTTCATGATGATTATTGATGCAAAAATTTCAAATAAAATATTAATAAAGATATTGTAATTTAGCACCAGGATAGTATTCCAGGTGGGAATTTTACTAGAAATGCAAAGCTAATTTACCATTATGAAAACTATCCACAAAATTGACCATGTCAGTAACAAAACTTAACAGAAATCATTTGATTAACTCAATAGATTAAGAAAAAGCTTTTTTTTTTTTTTTTTCTGAGGCAATTGAGGTTAAGTGACTTGCTCAGGGTCACACAGCTAGAGAATGTTAAGTGTCTGCGTCCAAATTTGAACTCAGGTCCTCCTGATTTCAGGGCTGGTGCTCTATCCATTGCGCCACCTAGCTGCCCCCCCAAAAAAGCTTTTGACAAAAGACAGCATTCATTCTTTTAAAAAAAATCTAGATAGCATAGACATAAATTGGAATTTTCCTTCAAATGCTAAACAACATCTATCTAAAATCATCAGTAAGCATTATGTATAATCAGAATAAAATATAAGCATCCCCATTAAGATAGAGGTAAAACAAGGTTATCCATTATCACTACTATTATTTAATATAGAGGTAGAAAAGTTAACTTAAGCAGTAGGAGAAGAAAAAGAAATTGAAGGGACTAAGCAATTAGGAAACAGAACTATCACTCTTTATGAATGATGTAATGATTCCAGAGAATTCTAGAGGATCAACTAAAATACTTGAAGCAATTACATCTTTAGCAGGCAAGGTTATAAAATAAATCCACATAAATTATCAGCATTTCTCTATATGACAAACAAAGCTAAGAAGCAAGAGATTTAAAAACCATTTAAAGCAACTGTAGACAATAAAAAGGACTTTACGTTATTTTTTTTTTTTCCTGAAGCAATTGGGGTTAAGTGACTTGCCCAGGGTCACACAACTAGGAAGTGTTAAGTGTCTGAGGCCAGATTTGAACTCAGGTCCTCCTGACTTGAGGGCTGGTGCTCTATCTACTGTACCACTTAGTTTCCCCTACATTAAATTTAAAAACTTTTGCACAAACAAAACTTTTTTTTAAAATTTAATTAAATCTAACACATACAACATTAAAAAGAAAGCATAAAGCTGGGAAACAATTTTATAGCCAGCCTTTTTGATAAAGGCCTTATTTGTAAAATATAGAGAACCAAGTCAAATTTAGAATAATAAAATTCATACCCCAATGGATAAATGGTCAATAGATATTAACAGACTGTTTTTACATGAAGAGAAATATCTGTGTTATATTAAAAATTTATAAATCACTATTGATTAGAGTGAAGCAAATTAATACAACTTGAGAAACAACTCCACTCTTATCAAATCAGTTAATATATCAGGAAAAGTAAAATGATAAATATTGGAAAAATGTTGGGAAATTTTAACACTAATGTTTATGAAGTTGTGAATTGATCTAATAGTTCTAGAGAGCAATTTGGAATTGTGCCCAAACAACAACCCCATTGTACATATCCCTTGATCCAGTAATACCATTATTGGATCTGTATCCCAAAGAAATTACAAAAAGCCTAAAAGAACCCATTATCTTTGCCAAGAAACTTTTAAATAGGGTCACAAAATATTGGACATGACTGAAAAATTACCAAACAACAGCAAAATTTCACTTGTTTTCTTGATGGTGTCATCATGCTGTTAAATCATACTAAGTCCTAAATTCATACTCCATCCCAAGAATATTTTCTGGAAGAATTCTACCTACCATTTCTTCCCAAAATCTTTTCCAATGAGATTGAATTTTTAACTTCAAATTAAAATTTTTCATTTATTTTCATTAAATTTCATCTCAGACTTACCTAGCTCAGAGTTTCTGAAATATGTGATCCAAGATCACCAGGGGTAGGGTGGAACCCCTGAGATAATTTTAATCTTTTTATAATAGTACTAAGGTATTTTAATTTCTAATATGGTAAAAATTAATAAATAAAAGCAATACAAACAAAAATTTTAGTGGGGGAATTTTTATATAGTCTCTATATTTATAGTTTTTTAATTTTAATTCAGTTTTAAATATAGGGATCCTTAAAACAAAGTATATGAGAAGTGGTAGCAACTGTAATCTGCTAATATATTTGTGGCTTCTGATTCTATCACCAAATATCAACTCTCTTCAAGTTTGGTGTAATAACTGTTCAACTTAATCATTAAAATGAGTCTTGAGGTACTTCACTGAAAACTTTCTGGCATGCTGACATTGTCACAGGCATATATCTCAGAGGTCAGTCAATGGCAAAATTGACTTTCAGAACCTATAACTTCTCTCCCAGACTTTCCTATAAGGACCTCTCAAACACTGAGCTAACTCTGGCAATGTACACACCAGCCTTGTCATGTAAGTGTACATTATGTTCATGAAGAGGCTTATGATATCAGAAAGGTGGTGTCATGACATTTAAGTGATTGGATTTAAGCATGGATGGGCTGTGCATGGTCACCTGCCTCATTTTCTTCTCTAGATCCATCTGGGTCCATTGGTCAGATATAGATCAGGATGAGTGAAGATAGGCCTGGATAAAGTGGGAGACTTTGGCTTTTTTAGGGTCTTTAATAGGTCTCAGTTATATTGACAGAGAAGGTGCATTTATTTACATCAAAATTTCTCCATTTGATGTGTAACTAATGGTTCCCTATATGTATGGATGGTGTGGTACTGGCTGAGACTGTAGAACCTGTGTTTTTTGGTGTTAATTGTTAGACCAAAATTAACATAGGTAGTTAAGAATCTTCATATTTTGTTGCATCTCAGAAACTGTACCATGTATAGTATTCTGCAAACAAAATGTCATCCACCAACTTTGCCTGTACAGAGGTATATATTAGACACTATATAAATGCTTATTCTGCCACACACCCTTTCCAAATTTTCTGCTTTTTCAAGTATAGGTTATGCTACCTATCCTTTCAAATAATATTGTACTAAATTCTGTTTATGTATGGAGACCTTCATTTAAAAGGCAAAAGATAAACAACATATGAGTACATATTAATTAACATTTTTTTCTGGGAATCACAGCTCTTGTTATATTCATCAAATTAAAACCCATACATGTATTTGTGTTTCTCTTGTGATACAATTAACAAAGTAAGATGACAATGTTTTTAAGAATTCCTCACTCATTTTTTGCTCCGGCTTTCAAAGTGAGCAAGAGAGAAATAAGATAAATATGAACAGAGGGATTGCTCCCTTTTTATCCTTAAAATTTAGTAAATCAGGAATCTAATATTGCATATAAGCAGCAATCATTCAATTCATCCTACAGGCCAGTTTTTGATATGACTTCTTTCTTTTTATTTCACTTTGAAATTGAATTTGTTTATTTATATGCATGTTTAATATGCATAAACTCACTCACTAATGGCATAAATAAAATTTCTATTTTCATTTTTGAATAAACCATACTTTAAGAATAAAAATTTATGGAAGTAATTGTTGCATCTTCTCTGTTTGTAGTCAAATGTACAAAAAAGGAAGGCTTTTGGAGACTATTATTATTTTTTTCTTTAAAATTGCTTCAAAATTGTGTTCACATACTATTCTCCCTTATGTAAAGTCTTGTTTCTATGGTTCCTATCACTCATATGCTATTGCAGGCTTTTTTGTAATTTAATGTGTAGCTGATATGACTATGCAAATGTGATTCTTTTCCTATGCTATGACATCTTGCTTTCTGAAGAAAAATTACATTCCCTGTGCACTTTTATATTCTTTATATGTTCAAGAAAAACAATGCTGTAACAAAACTTTGTTCTAAAAAGTAACACTAATGAGAGAACATAAAACACATTTTAAACACAATTTCAATCATTTAAAAAAGCTGAGATTTAGGTTTTTTTTATTTTTGTAAGTAAACACAGATATAAACATGTGCACACCATTGTCTCCCAATTTGAATAGTGTTAAATTAATATTAATAATAATATTGAAATTTAAGTTAGTATGTTTTTTTTTCCTGAGTCTAATCAATAGTTAGGACTTTATTGCATGTAGGCTTTAAGTTACCCAATTTTCTGCTCTTTACTATATCTTCCAGATTTCTTTAAGAATATGTTTCACTTTTGGAATGTTGCTCATGGTTCCATTCTCATTTATCAGCATACTTTCTTTTCAGATCTAAATCACTCTTTAATGAATCAATCATAATCCACTCAAATTCAATTGACTATCAATTTAACTAGTTTATTCCCAGTATTGTGGAATCAGAAAATACGGAATTAACTCAGAGAAAGATGAAGAAATCTTGTTTGGAGGACTTGACATATTTTTTTTAATTTTCTCATGTGCATAGATAAAAACAGCTGCAGGAATTCTTTTCAAGAATTCCTGACTTCATCTCTAATGTCTCCATCTCTATTTTGCATCAGGCTTGCTCTTGCCTTTTTCTGTTCCTAAACATTCCTTCAGTGGAGATAAACTCTCTTAAAGGAAAAATGCTGACTGGATCTACTAGAAAAAGAAATGAATATGCTAGTGTTGGTGCCTGGAGCCAATGTTTTCCCTGAGTCTCTATTCTTTACAAATATTGTGCTCTTTTGATTGTTCTGTGACAGACAGCAGTCCTCTCTAATCAACCTCCTTTCAAAACACTATGCTTCTTGTGAGACAAAATGATGAATGAGAGTGTGTTATGACATTAAAATGTTTGTAAAGGAATAGAACATCCTGTTTACATAAAAAATTAGGTTTAGGCCTGCATTATATGCTTCTTGGCACTTGAGTCAGCTTTCAATTATACTGAGATTAAGGAGACCAAGGAATATAAATAAAAGGTATTTTTTCCCCTTCCTATCTCCCACTAAATACTTAAACTTAACATCTCTCAAGCAGTTTTGAATTTTTAAAAGGTTTAAGTGTCATCTCACTTGAACCTCACAACAATTCTGAAAATATTATATAGTAATAAAACTAGTTGTTGGATCTATGATTTCACTGAATCTCATATTCTGTATGGCAAAAGCAGTATTGATAATCCTATATTAGGGAATAACTGCAGTGTGTATACTGAGTATAATTGTTCTTTTTTTTAAGCAAATGCCAAATGTCTCATTTTATAATTTTGTGTGCCTTTTCTCCTTTTCCTAATGTATGAGGGTGAACTGGGCTCATTATATATACATTTTAAAGCATAATATTTTGCAATTGAGACCATATGATATATTCAAGTGTCACAATGACATCTCATGTCATGGAAGTGATGTGACATCTTAGAGCTATAGTATTTCTTACCTTTGAGAAAAGATGTCCCTTACAAAGTGGAAAAGGTAATTAATTACCTAGTGGAAGGCACAATTGGCATCAATTTTTCTGAAAATAATTACCCTGTCACAGATCTGAACGAAATGTTAGGACATATCTCTAATCTTCTTTCTTGACATGAAAGCAATGAATGAACCTAAAAGCAGAAAATGTTCTATCATAAAGTATTACTGTTTATTATTATTATTATCAAATTCTTCATTGTTTTCTTCATTCTCTTTTTCTCTTTACTTCAAATACCACCAATGACAGCAGAAATACAGGAAGTGGGGGGAAGACATGATGTTTCTCTTCAAATGTTGATTGACTACTTAAGGACAAATAAAGGAAAAATCCTATAGATATATTTTAAGGATAAAAACCCAGCAATAAAAATTACTTGTATAATCTATGGTATAATCGTATATTTTAAAATATTAATTGATTTAAGACTAGAGATCATTTTTGGAGAGCAATAAGCCATGATGGTTTATTGCTAAGTTTCCATTTCTCTTCAGTAAGCAATAAAGCTTTTTTAATAAAATCAGTTTGAGAATGAGAAACAAGAGGAAAGAGAAAACCAAAAAAAGAGAGTTTGGACTATATGGATGTTTTGACTCTGTCCAAATCCACAAATTCATTATCAATTGCGTTCCTTTGAAGCTTACCAATACAACTAGAATGGAACCAGCCTTTACCTTTGTGTTTCTCCTGCTGGGGAAAATTTGGTTCATTACTGTAAAAACTGCAGTTCTGGCTGATACTAAGGCTCTCCTAATTATCCACCTTGGAATCTGTGCTGCATAATAATTACATGTAACAATCAGAACATATGGTAGAAAACCTAATTACTTTATTGATATTTCACTTTGTTGTCAACAATAGAATATTTGTCTCAGCTTTTAGACTCTGGCTCAGGAGAGAAGGCAGCATACTAAATAGTCAAAACACCAATTTATGCAACAGACAGAGCTTCATCCAATTGGAAAGTTTAAGGGAGATATTCAATTCTAATGTCTTTGAGGAAACATAACCTCCAGGGAAAAGACAACTGACCACTAAAATGGTTATTCTTCATCATAATTGGACCTAATTTAAGACTCAAATGCTCAGTTTTCTTGCTATGCATTAGAGAAAAATAACAAAAATCAATATAATAGTTGCCTTAAGAGTCAGAAGCCTATCTCAGAAGTTATGGATGGCAAAAAAGCCATTCTTATGCTAGTACACATACTTGGTAGTAAGGCACACATGGGCAGACATCAAATGGAAAAATATGGGATTGTGAGAAATGTTAAAGTTCGAAGTTCCTCCATTTGATGTTTGCCCATATATACTTTAATACTAATTGTATATACATGCAAATCATTGGATCACTTCCAAACAAGAGAATAACCAAAAATAGAGTTACAATAAGAAAATGTGGATACAGTTCTTGGTAAAGATATAATTAATTCAGTTTAAGGAAGTTCTTAATATGAAAATAGTTATTGTCAACAAAATAAACAAGAGGTATTTTTTTTCCACAAAATATTTTTTTCTTTCAAAGTGATTTGTCATGAGGTTATTTTAAAAAATTCCCAGAAACATAGAACATGTATATGACTTTAAAATTAGGTGGGGTAAGGCAGAATTGGCCAAGTCAATCAACTAATCAATTAAAGTAACAAATACTTTGTGTACTCCCACCTTCAACTCCCTGTTAGGAACTTCTTATGGCAAAATTCCTTCTTTCTTTATATCATTTCCCCCCAAGAAACTGGTGCCATGTAGAAAGATGATTTTAAGGGTTTTCAGAATTCCTCAAAGGAATCAAAGAATGCTCTAGATGGAAGAAACTCCAGGAATCATCTAATCCAAATCTCCCATTTTACATTTGAAGAACAAAGTGGTAATCATCAAAACAATCTGATATTGTTTAAGAAATAGAGTTACAGAATAATAAAAAGATTAAACACATAATATACAGAGTTAAAAGACCATAATAACACAGTATTTCATAAATCCAAAGATGCAAGTTTGGGGGGCAAGAACTCATTATTAATTAAAGACTTCTGGAAAAACTGGAAAACAGTCCATGTATAGTCCACAATTTCTCATCATATACCAAGATAAATTCAAAATGAGTACATGATTTAGACATAAAGTACATATTATAATAATTAGGGCAGAATGGGTAAAAAGATATCACTCATCTGATTTATGGATAAAAGATAAAATATAAGTAAACAAGAGCTACTTGATGTCATTGCAAGTCAAATGGATAATTTTAATAAAGTTTTTGCACAATGTCATTATAATCAAAATTAAGAAGGAAGAAAATGAGAAATGTTTTCTTATCAAATTTCTCTGATAAAGATGTTAAATATATTTCTCAAAATTATACTGATTCCACAATCAATAAATTCTGCAAGTCAAAATATATGAACAAAAAGGTTTCAGAAGAATAATCAGTTATCAGTTCTCACACAATAATGCTTTAAAACACTATTGATTAAAGAATTGAAAATTAAAGAAATTCTGTGGTATTACCTTTTGCCCATCATATTGACTGACATGACAAAAAAGAAAAATGACAGATACTGAGGGTAATGTGGAGAAATAGACACACTAATGCAGTTATGGCAGAATTGTGAACTTGTCTAATAATTCTGGAGAACAAATTAAAACTATGCCCAAAGTGTAACCAATCTGTGCTTACCATTTAGGTCCATAATTTCTCAGCTGTGTCTGTACTCCAAAAAGATAGAAGAAAAGAGAAAGGGACTTAAATGTACAGAAATATTTATAGCAGCTCTTTTTGTAGTGGCAAAAAATTGAAAATTGAGAGGATGCATATTAATTGGGAAATGATTGAAGATATTATGGCATGTGATTTTAATAGAATACTATTGTGTTTTAAAAATCAAAGAAGACTTATATGAACTGACACAAAATGAAGTACAATCAGAAAAACATGTATTAGAATTAATAGCAATAACATATGTTTTTTTTATCTGCAGCTTGTTTGGGGGTGGTGGGAGGGATGAAAAGGGAAAAAAGAATGAAGTAAATAAGGTACACAGCAGAAAAACAAAGAACAATTTATGAGGAAGTAAAGAAGAATATTTATGAATACAATTTCTTCTACTAATATACACACTTTCTTGATCTGGTAATTTGTTGTTATATATTTTGAATCCTCCCAGATGTTCTGATAGGCACATGACAAATTCTCTTCTCTTTTGCTTTATTTTGTTTTGTATTTCTTTTCTATTTATCTTTTTTAAACTGTTTTTTCAAGTAAAATAAATTAAAAAAAAAAGATCTCCAGTGTAGGAAAACTTAAAAAAATATACACTAGAGAAATACCAGGTAAGTAATTTAATGTTAGATCAATTTTGATGATGGTGCCAGCAAAGATTCCCCTTATTCTTATAAATTTCAACTTGCATAGCTAATATAATTATATGATCTGGGAGTCATCAATCCCCATTTTTCCAACAACAAAGAGAACTACAAATTCTTACCATTTGCTTTGCACCCACACTCTAAGGGATTTTGGGTCTCTTCTGCCTCTTCAGAATCTTGGGCATTGATAACAGACCTATCGATGAACTCCATAGACCCTGAGCCTTGCCATTTAGAGCCTTTTTCATTTAGAGCATGGTCTATCTAGGTGAGAATAAGGTTTGTATGCCTCTTGTATTTCTGTCTCTAGTACATAGCAACACTTAGCACATAGTATTAAATAAATGGTTTCACATTTTTCTTTTTTCATTTATTTACGAATAAATTGTCTAATAGTTTTCAAAGAAAAGGAGGCTTAGGAATGATTTCATTACCAGATTTCTCCAATACTTCTATCTCTTTATATTCGATTCTGTTGTACACACAAATTAATCAATTGTTGCAAGAGACTGTGAATGAAATTCTCCATTTAGCATCAGATTTGACCAGATGCCAACTCATTTGTTTTCAAAGGAATTGTGATTTTTAAATGATTCCATCTATGTAATAATTAATATTTAATGTGTCTCTTTAAATAATATATTGCTATTCTTGTCTACTGGGAACTGACTGGCACATAATTAGTTTTTTATGTTATTTGATACAACTGCCAATTACCTTTCAAATCCTTTTTTAATTAAGGAAAATGAAAACTTGAATGCAAACTATTGAGTCTGACAAAATTTTTTTTTTTAAATCAATATTCAGAATGATTGTGACTTCAGGTCAATCCCATATTATGGGGCTACTTTTGAACCCTGCAATAAATCAATTCAGTTATGAATTCAAATTGTCACCATTTTCAATATGAGATGGCAGAGAACAGAATTCCATATTAAATCACAACAATATATCCCTAAATTGCCTAAATGTTGACTTCATCCAGAATATAAGTTTGCTAATATTAGCTATACTAGCTCTCATCAGAATTAATAGATTCTGAAAACAAACAAATAAATGGATTTTATCATCCTTTGAACTTAGGGAAGGTTTAATCATACAGTAATCTATGAGCTTTCCAAATGTGAAGGAATATATTTTTATTCTCTGAGCTGAGAAAATATATTAACACATGGTTAAATTAGATGTGGAAGATACCCTGTATTAGCTTTTTAGATAAAAGTATTGCTATTAAAGATACCCTCATAACCATAATAGCTTCTGACAGTACTGTTGATGCTGCCATAAAGTCAGTGAAAATGAGCTGAAAGAATAGAGCAAAGTACATGATTTTTTCAACGTTTCAGTATCATGAAGAAAGAGCTATTGATATCCTGGGGAAGATAAATATTTCTCTTTGTGTGTATATGCTCATATGCACACCTAATATATACATATGTATATGATGTACATGTATATATGCATATATATAATATCTGCATAGATATATACCTCTATATAGAAATATAACTCACTGATTATGTAGTATTTCCATCTGTCTAAGAGTATCTTTTTAAGTTTAGCTTTTATCTCATAACTAATACTGTCTTTGAAAGCTAAAGAGTTATTCAATGACCTGAAATTCTATATTTGATATCTTAATGTAAAGCTCAAATTCTGAAATATGGGAGGAGAGGAATATTTTCATTTTCTAAATAAACACATTTTTAAAAGTCTTAATACAATTATGTGTTAAGAGACAACATATTTGTGAATGATGAAAATAAATTTTGTGAACTGAGGGCATGATAGTTGAGAGATAAAAATTTTGTATTGTTTTGTTGTTTTTGAAAATATAATGACATTACTTTTGTAAAAAGTGATTAATCATCAAGGCAATTGAGTGAATTCATGGCAAGCTGACATTATCTCTATATCTTATCTCTATTTTTGCATGTGATATCCACCTTAACTTAAATGGTTCTACCATTCAAAGTCCTAATTACCTTCAAAGGAAAACTGATATTTTGTTCCTCTAAATGCCACATAACCTAATTTTATGAAATTATTCTCAGTTATTATAATTGGTATTATATTAAATCTATAAAGTTTTACAAGGAGTACTGTAATAACTCAGCCTAACCATAAAAAATAAGTAGATCTTGAATTATTTAGAACTTCTTACATTAAAAAGTATTTTATGTTGATATTTACACCTGCCCAGTGTTTTTTGAAACATCGTGATATTTGATATACTTTAATTTATTTGCAACAAGATTTTTAATATAAGAAGATATAGAAATGATACATATGAATTTATTTTATATAATATTATTTACTAAAGAAATTGATTTTATTATAATTTTCTAAAAGTTTCTAGAAAAAAACTATTGTCCTTTATGAATAGTCACCATTTTGTGTCTCCTTTGCCTATATA
>JAJPUD010015142.1:0-20000 GCA_023553655.1 Myrmecobius fasciatus
GCCAAGTTTTTTTGGAAAATTAAACAATCTTTAGTTTAAAAAAAAAAAGCACACAAACTTTGTCATTTTTAACCTCCACTTCCAGATCACCACTAACAGAATGTCAGAAATGATACCAATATCAGAAACCTCATCATGATTTAGAATTAGAAATTCCTTGTTATTCTCTGTTTAATGTCTTATTGCTGTACTATAACCAATCAACATTAGCTTAGAAGATGTCCTTCCAACAAACTGCCAAAGGTTCTTTAGATCTAGGGTTTTCCAGTTTTCTTAACTCTAAAATTCTTTTTTATTTTCCAAGTACATAAATGGAAAGGGGAAAGCACAGGAAAAGAAGGCAAGTGCTGGGTCAAGATTATTGTCTTCCAATTGCTTACTACATCCCTTATGTATATGTGTGTGTAATATATTCTCATATATATATGTATATATATATATATATGTCTGTGTGTATACACATAGACAATAAAATACCAGAGATTTTCTAACATTCTGACACAGAATTTCAGAGCTGAAAGGAACCTCAAAAACCATTTAACCCAATGATATTTCTTTAAAATTATGGCAGAAAAGCTGTGATTACATTGACCTGTGATTACATTGTTGTAAGGGACCTACCAGTAAAGAACTTCCTCTCCCAATGTAGAGAGTAACCTGCTCTTCCACTTTTCATTTTAGATCATTGCCTTCTTTATGTAATTTTATTAAGGTGGAAAAAATAATAAGAATTCTATTTAGTTTTGACAATGAGTTTTGTAAAAAGACAGCCAGACAAATGGATTTAGATTAAATGCAATGACCAATCTTGCCCTCTGAGAACAGGAAGTAAAATACACTTCTCTCCTCTCAATAGAAAAGGAAGGGACCTTAATTTTGGAGCATTGCTCACATTATTACATACAATAGTTTTAACAGCATTTAAAAATCAGAAGGGACTTCAGTAGCCATCCAGTCAACCCATTTCTGAAAAAGAATCCTCTCTAAAAAGCATACAGGAGACAAAGCCAAATTGGTGAAATAGAAGGGTGCAGTGTGGTTCAGCCACCTTTCAACCCTACTTTCAGCTATCCTGACTACTGATTACCATGTAACAGCCTTTTTTGTCAGGATTATACCAATTCAGATCCCTGTGGGAGAGGACTTCAGTGGATCTTTAGTAGAAGAAAAGAGCCACAACATAGTCACTCCAAAGAAAAATGTCTCAATTCTGTCTCTGGAAGAAGAGCAACATCAAAATCATGCGCAAAATAAGATATCTGCCCCGCCCCCACCCATCCAGGAAAAAAAGTGTGAAACTCAATATGATCCATGGAGGAGAGAGGATCTTGATGTGTTGGTAAGAAAAGAAAGGTAAAGAAAAGTACCTCAGTGTGATTCCTAGGGAAGAAGAGATGTTGGATTTCAGGGGCAAAATATGTCTTCATTCTTCAAAGACATTTAGATTAGTCCCTGGAGACTTCTTGAAGGAAAGCTCCCTCCTCCAAGGAAAAGATCTTCTATAGAAAAACAGGGATCTAGAACTCAGATCTCATCACAAGGAAAAAGCTTCATAAGATTACTTCAGATAACTTCATCAAGAGATCTGCAACTGCCCCAGGCAAAGAGTAGGACTGACATAAAAAATAAAAGGTGGAGAGGGAAAAGAGGAAGGGAGAAAAGAACAAGAGAGGGACAGGGAGAGGAAGAGGGGGAGAGAAACAGACAGACAGACAGACAGAGACAGAGACACACAGAGACAGAGACACAAAGACAGACATAGAGAGAGAAAGAATAACTTTGAACCACCTACAAATAAAGTGTCAGAGAAAAACACAGATTGCCCATAAAAGCAACTAGAATTCATAAAAGAAATGAAGAAATAGTTTAAGGTGATATTATAAATGAAACAAGTAACTGAAGAAAGAATTGGAAAAGAAATTAGAGCTATGGATAGAGAATTAACAGCTTAACATAAGAGGTATAAAATCTTACCCAATAACAGAATGGAGCACATAGAAGTTTGGAAACAACAAGAAATATTACAGCAAACTCAAAAGACTAAAAAACAAATAGAAAATGTGAGGTACATCATATCAAAGAAACAACTGACCTGGAAAATATATTAAGGAGGGGTAACTTAAAAATCATTGAACTACCTTAATTGCAAGACCAAAAAGAAAGAATGAAATTGGATATCATAGTTTAAGAAATCTCAAAAGAAATCTCAAACATATTGGAGCAAGGTGGCCAAGTGAAAATAGAAAGAAAATACTCATCACTTCCTAAGAGAAATATTCAAAATGACGACACTAAGGAATACCTTCATGAAAATTCAGAGCTTCCAGATCAAATAAAAAATACTTTAAGAAGCCAGAAATAAACAGGATCACATAAGACTTAATAGCTATTATAAAAAAGAGGGAGTATGCAACTTGGCATTCCAAAAGGCAAAACTTATGGGTTTATTAAAAAAAAAACTTATAACCAAGAATAACCAAAAATAAGTTGAGTCATAAGCCTTTAAGCAACTTACCCTACAAAAAAATAAATATAATCCTACTAAAAGAAAAAATGGATCTTCAATGTAATAGATGACTTCCAAGTATTCCTAATGAAAAGATTACAGCTGAATAGAAACTTTGAAATATAAACATGAAAATCAAGACAACCATAAAAAGGCAAAAACAAATAAACAATCATAAGAGATACTGTAAAGCTGTTTATACTCTAATAAAGGAGAGATGATGATATAAGGGTCCCTTCAGAGCCCTAATATTATTTTGACAATGTCGAAAGAGGAAAATAAAGAAGGAGGAAAAACTACTGCTAGGAGGAAAATAGAGGAGGAAGGATAGATAAAAGTATATGTAATCAGAATTCATAAGTAAAAATCTATAATCACGAAGCAGGGGAAGTAGACGTTATGTAAACCTCACTTTCACCTGAATTGTTTAAAAGTATGCAGAACACACACATAGTTTGGTGTAGAAATGCATTCAACTCAACAGAGAAACAAGAAAGAACAGAAAAAGAGAAGGGGAAACATAAGGGGAAGTGTAGATTTAGGGAAGAATTAATCATAAGTAAAACAAACCCCTGAGTTTGAAAGAAGGATAAAAGAGGGAAGAAAAGTTAATATTGAGTACTAAGGGGAAAAAAAGAAAGGAAAGTATAATAGACTTGAATAAAGAGAAATATAAAATTAATGAACATTATTGAAAATGTGAATTGTATGAACTCACAAAATGTTATAGGACAGATTAGATACAATGAAGAATCCAGCAATACATTGTTTACAAGAAACATAACATAAACACTCAAACAGAGTTAAAATAAGGAGTTTGAGCAAAGTCTGTTATGCCTCAACAGAAATTTTAAAAAATCAGGGACAAAAAACATGTTTTCAGGAAGGCAGCAGCGAAAATAAACTTAATTAAAAAAGATAAACAGGGAAACTACATTTTTACTGAAAGGTAGCATAGACAATGAATTCATTTCAGAACATAATATAAACCGAATGTCATAGCATCTAAATATTTAAAAGAAAAGATAAATAAGTTACAGGGAGGAATACAGTAAAACTCTAATAGTAAGGGATGCCAATATATCCCTATAAAAATGAGACAAAAAAAGAAAGAAGTTAAGGACTTGAATAGAATTTTTGAAAAGTTTGAAATATAGGCTGATGATGATTACTGAAGAGAAATAGAAAGGAGTACACATATAGCCAAATGGTACAGGATACCTTTACAAATCTTAACCATTATTAGGACATTTAAAAACTTAACAAACAAAAGTAGAAAAGCATTAATATTAAACATCTCCTTTATTTACTACAGTGCAATTCAGAAAAAGAAATTGAGCAAGCCATAAATGAACTCTGAAGAGCAAAAACAAAAGTGGACAAATTCATAAGCAAATTCTATCAAACATTCAAAGAAAAATTAATTCCATCGTTACAAAGTATAAAAAAAGAGATTCTACCAAATTCTTTCTAGGAGACAAATATGGTGCTGTTATCTAAACTAGGGAGAGTTAAAACAGAGAAGGAAAATTAAAGATCAAAAATCTCAAATAAAGATTGATGAAAAAAATTAATAAAATATTAGCAAAGAATCTACAGCAATATATCTATATAGATTAGAGCTTCTTAAACTTTTCCCACTCATGACCTCTTTTTGCCCAAAAAATTTTTATGTGATCCTAGGTATGTAGGTATTTAAAACAGGTATACAAATCAAGCATTTACTGATAATATGTCATAATTTCACAACCTCAGCATTCAGTTATGAGACCCCACATAGGATCATGAACCACAGTTTAAGAAGCTGGGACACAGATTATACAGTATGACTTGGTTAAATTTATACCAAAAATGCAAGGCTAGTCTAATATTAGGAAAAAATATAAACATAATTGACTACTTTAATAACAAGAATAACAAAAATCATATAATCATATCAACAAATACAGAAAAGGTTTTTGACAAAATATAATACCTATTTCTGTTTTATGAACAGCAGAATACATGGAAATAAATTCTTAATAGCTAGATAGTGTAAGTCTAAAACCAAGTATGACATATATGTTAAGGGCTTAAATTAAAGTACTTTTCAATAAAATCAGGAATGAAGTAAAAAGATCCATTGTCACTATTTCTATTTGACATAGTGCTAAAAATGAAAACTATAGCAATAAGACATGAAAAAAAAGATAAAGGAGAACAAGTATAGTTAATGAATAAACAAAAATTATCACTTTTAAGGATGATATTTTAGTGTCCTTCAAGAATCCTAGAAAGTCGATTAAAATTAATTAATATTCTCAAAAAAAAGTGACAGGGCATAAAATAAATACATACAAATAATCAACATTTCTGTACAATACCAATAAAATGCTGCAGGAAGAAATAGGAAGAGAAATTCCATTTAAAATAATTATAGGATGTACAAACTATTTGGGACTCTATCTACCAAAAGATACAAAAGAATTCTATTACTACAACTACAAGATACTATGTACAGAACTAAAAGACAAATAAATGGGAAAAAATTAATTGCTCATGGGTAGGTCAGGCCAATATAATAAAAATTATAATTCCAGAACTAGAAAAAATAATAATGAAATGCATCTGGAACAACAAAAGGTCAAGAATGTTAATAGAAATCTCATACAATGCTATAGAAAGTATTTATCAAAACAATTTGGTACTAGTTAAAAATAGAGATCAATCAGTGGAATATATTAGTTATACAACATATAGAAGATTAAGTACATGACATGCAGAAGAAAATGAAGTTAGTAGCTTACTATTTAATTAATTTAAAGTCTCCGGCTACTGGACTATTGACAAAAACTGCTATAAAAACTGGGCAGTAGTTTGACAGAAATTAGGTTTTGACCAACACATTATATACCAAGGTAAACTTCAAACGGATACATGACTTAAAAATAAAAGTTCACATTATAAACAATTAGAGTAACAAACAGGAAATTATCTTTTCAAATCTAGGGGTAGGGGAAGAGTTACAAATAAAATGTGGCAGAAAGGATTATAGAGACAAAATGAACAATTTTTTTCACTCAATAGTATTTTATTTTTTCAAATTGAATGTGAAGATAGCTTTCAATATTCATTTTTGTAAAATTTTTATTGCCAAATTTTTTTCTCCCTTCCCTCTCTCCTTCTTCAGACAGCAAGCAATCTGATATAGGCTATACATGTACAATCATTCTTAACATATTTCCATATTAAATAATGGTGGGAGAGAAAATCAGAATAAAAGGGGAAAACCATGAGAAAGAAAAAAACAAAAAAAAGTGGAAATAGCATGCTTTGATCTACATACAGTCTCCATAGTTCTTTCTCTAAATATGAATGGCATTTTCCATCCCAAATCTATTGGAATTATCTTGGATTACTGCATTGCTAGGAAGAGCTAAGTCTATCATGGTTGATCATCACACAATCTTGTTGTTACTGTGTACAATGTTCTGGTTCTGTTCATTTCACTCAGCATCAGTTTATGTAAGTCTTATGTAAGGCTTTTATGAAATCTGCCGCTCATTAATTTTTGGGGGGAGAGAAGGGGGAACTGAGGCAATTGGGGTTAAGTGACTTGCCCATGGTCACACAGTTAGGAAATGGTTAAGTGTCTGAAGTCAAATTTGAACTCAGGACCCCCTGACTGCAGTTTTCCCAACAATTTTTGTCAAGAAGAGAGTTTTTATGCTAGAAGCTGGAATCTTTGAGTTTATCAAACAGTAGATTACTATGGTCATTAACTACTGTGTCTCATGTGCCTAACCTATTCAACTAATCCACCACTCTATTTCTTATCCAGTACCAAATGGTTTTGATGACTGCCACTTTATAATACAGATTTAGGTCTGGTATGACTAGGCTGTCTTCCTGTGTATTATTTTTCATTAAGTCCCTTGTTGTTCTTGACCTTTTGTTTTTTCCAGATCCATTTTGTTATTTTTTTCTAGCTCTATAAAATAATTTTTGGCAGTTTAATTGGTATGGCACTGAATAAGTAGGTTAATTTAGGTAGAATGGTCATTTTTATTGTATTAGCTTGGCCTCCTCTTCAGGAGCAAGTGATATTTTTCCATTTGCTTAGATCTGACTATATGTATGAAAAATGTTTTGTAATTGTGTTCATATAGTTCCTGGGTTTGTCTTAGTATGTAGACCCCCAAATATTGTCTGCAATTATTTTAAATGAATTTCTCTATCTCTTGCTACTGGAATTTATTGGTAATATATAGAAATTTCAGTGATAAATGGGTTTATTTTATATCCTGCAATTTCCTAAAGTTGTTAATTTTTTCAAGTAGTTTTTTATTGATTCTCTAAGTATACTATTATATCATCTGCAAAGAATGATGGGTTTTTTCTCATTGGCTAATCTATTCTATTTTCTTTTTCTTCTCTTATTGTTAAAGCTAACATTTTTAGTACAATATTGAATAGTGATGATAATAGGCATCCTTGTTTCTCTCTTTATCTTACTGGGATTGCTTCTTTATTAAATGGGATTGCTCCTATTACATATAATGCTTGCTGAGACTTTTAGATAGAGGCTGCTTATCATTTTAAGGAAAACTCCATCATTCCTATGCTATCTCATGTTTTAATAGAAATGAGTGCTGTATTTTGTCAAAAATTTTTACTGCATCTATTGAAATAATTATATGATTTCTATTAATTTTATTATCGATGTGGTCAATTATGCTGATAGTTTTCCTAATACTGAACCAGCCTTGCATTCCTGATATAAATCCCTCTCAGTCATAGTAAGTTATCCTGGTGATAAATTTCTGTCATCTTTTTGCTAATATTTCATTTAAAATTTTTGCATCAATATTCATTAGGGAAATTGGTTTATAATTGTCTTTTTCTGTTTTGGCTTCTCCTGTTTTAGGTTTCAGCATCATATCTGTGTCATAAAAGAAATTTGACAGGACTCCTTCTTACCCTATTTTTCAAAATAGTTTACATAGTATTACAATTATGTGTTCTTTAAATATTTGGTAGAATTCACTTATAAGTCTATCTGGCCCTGACGATTTTTTTCTTAGGAAGCTCATTGGTGGCTTGTTCAATTTCTTTTTTTTTTTAAATGGGATTAAGTATTTTATTTTCTCTTATGTTAACCTGGGTAATTTATATTTTTGTAGATTTTAGATTGTCAGATTTATTGGCATTCAGTTGGGAAAAATAGCTCCTAATTATTGTTTTAATTTCCTCTTCATTAGTTGTGAGTTCACCCTTTTCATTTTTGATAACTGGTAATTTGGTTTTCTTTTTTTTTAATCAAATTCACCAAAGATTTGTCTATTTTATTGGAGTGTTTTTGATTTAGAAAAAAACAACAATTCTTAGTTTTATTAATTCAATAGTTTTTTGCTTTCAATTTCATTAATCTCTCCTTTGATTTTCAGAATTTCTAATTTGGTGTTTAATTGGGGGGGTTAATTTGTTCTTTTTTTAGCTTTTTTGCATGTTGATCTACTCTTTTTCTGTTTTATTAATGTAAACATTTAAAAATACAAAATTTCCTCTAAGAACTGCTTTGGCTACATCCCATAAGTTTTGACACGTCTCATTATTGTCATTCTCTTGGATGAAATTATTGTTTATTTCTATGATTTGTTGTTTGACTCACTCATTCTTTTAATTTCCAATTAATTTTGGTCTGTTTTAACATGATCCTTTATTACACATGATTTTTATTGTATTATGATCTGAAAAGGATGCATTTAATATTTCTGGCTTTCTGCATTTGATTGTGAAATTTTTATTCCCTTATATATGGTCAATTTTTGTGTAGCTACCATGTACCATTGAGAAAAAAAATATTCCATTGAATTTCTACAGAGATCTATTATTTTCTAAAATTTATTCACTTCTTTAACTTCTTTCTTGTTAATTTTGTGGTTAGATTTATCTAGTTCTCAGGAGATCGTTATACACAGCAACAACAAAATAATATGATGATCAATTCAGATGGACATGGCTTTCTTCAACAATGAAATGTTTCAAACCAGTTCCAATTGTTCAGTGAAGAAAGCCATATACACTCAGAGAGAGGGATATGAAATGTGGACCACAACATAACATTTCCATGCTCTTTATTGATGTTTGCTTGCATTGTGTTTCCTTTCTCAGATTTTTTTTGTAGATATGATTTTTTTCTTGCACAACAATGATAAGTGTGGAAATATGTATACATATATTCGATTTGTCAAGTACTTTAACATAATTAACATGTAGTGGATTTCCTGCCATCTAGGGGAGGGGTGGGGACTAGGGGTGAAAAATTTGTAATAGAAAGCTTTGTAAGGGTCAGTGTTGAAGAATTACCCATACATATGTTTTGCACACAAAAAGTTTTAATAAAAGTTTTTTTTAAATTTAAAAAAGTAAAAGATTTATCTAGTTCTGAGAGAGGGAGATTGAGATTTCCCACTAGTATAGTTTTGATGTCTATTTCTTCCTATAATTCACTTAACTTCTCCTCTGAGAATTTAGATGCTATACCACTGGTACAGATATATTCAGTATTGACATTACTTCATTGTTTATGGTATTTCTTAGCAAGATCTATTTCTGCTTTTGCTTTGTCTAATATCAGTATTGCTATCCCTGCTTTTTTAAAATATCAGCTGAAGCACACTATATTTTGCTCCAGCCTTCTTGCCTTTATTCTGTGTGTATGTCTCTATTACAAATGTGTTTCTCTTAAACAACATATTGTAGGATTCTGGCTTTTAATCCACTCTACTATTTGCTTCCATTTTATGAGAGACTGTCCCATTTACATTCACAGTTATGATTACTCACTGTGTATTTCTCTCTTCCTGTTCTTCCTCATTTATGTTTCTCATTCCTTTCACTTTTTCCCTCTTTACCAGTGATTTGCTTCTGACTCCCACCAATCAAGTGTGTATGTTATTCCCTTTTTGAGCCAAATATAATGGATTCAAACAATGTTCATCCCCCTCCTTCTTTCCCTCTACTGCAATAGGTCTTTTGTGCCTCTTCGTGTGATCTAATTTACCCCATTTTACCTTCTCATTCCTCTTCTCCCAGTACAATCCTTTCTCCACCCCTTAATTTCCTTTTTATATCATCACATCAAAGTCAATTTATACTGACATTCTCTATCTATGTATACCCTTTTCTAATTGCCCTAACAAACATACAGTTCTCAAGAGTTGCAAGTATCATCTTCCCATATAGGGATGTAAAGCTTAATCTTTAAATAACATTTCTTCTTTTCCATTTACCTTTTTATGCTTCTCTTGAGTCTTGTATTTGAAGATTTAATTTTCAGTCTAGTTCTCATCTTTTCATCATAAATGATTGAAAGTCCCCAATTTCATTGAATGTCCATTGTTTCCCCTGAAAGATCATGCTCAGTTTTGCTGGGTAGATGGTTCTTGGTTGTAGTACAAACTTCTTTGCCTTCCAGAATATCATATTCCAGGATCTCCAATCCTTTAATGTGGAAGCTACTAAGTCCTGGATAATTCTTATTGTGGCTCCTTGATATCTGAATTGTTCCTTTCTAGCTACTTGTAGTATTTTCTCATTGACCTAATAATTCTGGAATTTAGCTACAATATTACTTGGAGTTTTCATTTCGGGGTCTCTTTCTGGAGGTGATCAGTGAATTCTTTCAATGATTATTTTATTGTTTGGTTCTAGAATATCAAGGCAGTTTTCCTTGCTGATTTCTTGAAAGATGTTGTACAGGTTCTTTTTTTGATCCTGACTTTCAAGAGGTCAAATGATTTTAAATTACCTTTTCTTCTATTTAAATTACCATTTTCTTCTATTTTTAAAAGTTTTGCTTGATTCTTGTTATGTTATAGAATCATTAGTTTCCACTTGTCCAATTCTAATTTTTAATTAATTATTTTCTTCAATTAGCTTGTTCACCTCCTTTTCCATTTGGCCAATTCTACTTTTAAAGGAGCTGTTTTCTTCAGTAATTTCCCCTCCTCCCATTTTGCCAAATTTATTTTTTAAGGAGTTATTTTCCTCATTGTATTTTTTTTCCATTTAGCCAAATCTATTTTTTAAGTTGTTTTCTTCAGTGTACTTTTTCTTCCAATTTGGTCAATTCCAATTTTAAAGAATTGTTTTCTTGAGTCAATTTTTGTGCTTCATTTTCCAAGTTGTGATTTTTCCCATAATTCTCCTGCATAACTCTCATTTCTTTTCCCAATTTTTCTTCTACTTCTCTTACTTTAAAGTACTTACTTACTTTAAAAAAAGGATTTTTAAAATCCTTTTTGAGCTCTTCCAAGAGAACCTTTTGAGCTTAAGACCAATTCATATTTCCCTTTGAGATTTAATATGTAGGCACTTTGCCATTGCTATCCTATTCTGAGTCTGTGTTCTGATATTCCCTGTTACCATACTAGCTTTCTGTGGTCAGGGGTCTGTTTTGGTTTTTTGTTTGTTTGTTTTTGCTCATTTTAAAGAATTGAGCTCTGCTCTTAGAAAGAGCACAGGGTGGAGAGCAATTTGGAGCTATGCTCAAAAAGTTATCAAACAGTGCATACCCTTTGACCCAGCAGTGTTTCTACTGGGCCTATATCCCAAAGAGATTTTAAAGGAGGGAAAGGGACCCACATGTGCAAAAATGTTTGTGGCAGCCCTTTTTGTAGTGGCAAGAAACTGGAAATTGAAAAGATGCCCATCAATTGGAGAATGGCTGAATAAATTATGGCATATGAATGTTATGGAATATTATTGTTCTGTAAGAAATGACCAACAGGAGGATTTTAGAGAGGATTGGAGAGACTTGCATGAACTGATGCTGAGTGAAATCAGCAGAACCAGGAGAACATTATACACAGCAACAAGACTATACGATGATCAATTTTGATGGACATGGTTCTCCTCAACAATGATGTGATTCAAACCAGTTGTGCTGCGATGAAGATAGTCATATACATCCAGAGAGAGGCCTGTGGGAACTGCGAGTGAACCACAACACAGCATTTTAACGCTTTCTGTGAATATTTCCATGCATTCTGTTTTCCTTCTTAGGTTGTTTTTTTTCTTCTTCTCTTTCTAGATCTGATGTTTCTTGTGCAGTAAGATAACTGTGTAGATATGTATACATGTATTGTATTTATCATATAATTTATCCTATCTAGCATGTATTAGATTACCTGTCATCTAGGGGTGGGGAGTGGGGGGAAGGAAAGGAAAAGCTTGGGAAAAAAAAAAAGTTTTTTTGCAAAGGTCAATGTTGAAAGGTCACTCATATGTTTTGCAAATAAAAAGCTTTATTTAAAAAAAAAAGAAAGAAAGAGCACAGGGAACACTATCTCATGCTTCTTTTTCTGGGGAATGGTGTCCTTCTCACTGGCTTTCCACACTGGAGCTGGAAGTAGTGATGACTGTCTGGCCTAGTTGTCCCTGTTGTACTGGAGTTCAGGGGCTTGTAATTTGATTTGTGCCCCAAGGGTAAAAGCCTCACAGTGCTGAGCCAGGACTGGGCACCCTTAGTTGCTGATCTGTGCTATGTCTAAGAGTCTCTTGCTAGATTGCCTATATTTCATCTGCACTGGACCCTGCTCCCCTTTTACCCTAGTAAGATAGGCGTTCTCTGAAGTCCTTCTAAGTTATCCTAAGCTGGAAAACTGTTTCATTCCATCTTTTTGAGGAATTCTTTTGAGGGTTCTGTCACTCCAGAATCTGTTTAGAGGCTGAGGCTTGATTAACCAATGTTTCCGAAGGCAACTGGGGATTGCCAGGCAACTTCTTGGTTTCTATCCACCATCTTGAATAATGCCTATAACAAATTTAATTATATAAAATTTGAAAGTTTTTGCACAAATAAGTCCAGTACAATTAAGTTTAGAAGAGAAACAGTTAACTGGAAAGAAACAAATTTACTGAAACTTTCTCTGATAAATGCCTCATTTCCAAGATATAGAAGGAACTAATTCAAATTTATAAGCATAAAGAGCCAATTCCCAATTGGTAAATGGTCACTGATATGAACAGGCAGTTCTCAAGGACAGAAATTAAAGCTATCTCTGATCATATTTTTTAAAAAAGCCAACACTCCAAATCACTAACAGAGAAAAAGCAAATTAAAAGAGTTCTGATGTTTTATCTTATACCTGTATGATTGGCAAAAGTAATGAAAAAGAAAATGGCAGATAGGCTTCAGGAAAACAGGAAAATGCATTCTTGGTGGATGTGGAAATTGGTCCAGCTCTTCTAGAAAAGAATTTGGAATTATGCTCCCAAAGTTACTAAATTGTACATGCCCTAATATCAAATTGCTCATCATCTTAGAAATGGGAGAGGTGATGTAAAGAGCGAAAAAATTTGGAATTCAAAAAAATTTTTAATGAAAGTTAAATTTTGTCTTTACATGTATTGTAAAAAAAATACTATTAAAAAGTAAAAAATAAAAATGATATATTGCTTGTCTTCTCAATGAGTGGGGGAAGAAAGGAAGGAAGGAAAAAATTCAAATTAAAGAATTGTTTAATTAGTGTTATAAATAAATAAATAATAAGTTTATTTAAATAAAAATAAATCCTAGCTAACTTCACATTTTTATATAGCATTCACAGAATATAAAGAAATCTCTCAGTCAATTGGAACAGACTTCCCTCTGGAGTTATTTTATTTCATCAAATGGCTTTCAAAGACTTTTCACACTTAGTCTAACGCCTATGATGGATTGATATAGGTTCTCATTGTGTTAAGGCTATGTCAGGATGGAGGGATTTCAACTCCACCCTTACAAAAGAATATAGCCCCTTTGCTTGTGATAGATAGGGCTGACAACTAAGAAAAAAGATTAGCTTGATTCTTCTTTTCCTTCTGTTTGTTTTCTTTGCCAAGAACAAACTTTGCTCAGTAGACAAGAGAATAAAAATGGCTGACAGGCTAAGTACCATGGTTTACCCAAGTAAGAAGATCTTAACAGACCACTTGGTTGTCTATGATGAATTCAAGTCACCTGGTCCATAATAACTAAATCTTTTTAGGTGCTAAAATGTCTGGCAGATACGATTGATGAGCCATTTTCAGTGACATCTGAAAGCTCATAGAAAAAAAAAAAACAAACAAGAGATATGACCAAGTCAGACAAAGAATCAATGTCCAAATTTTGAAAAAGGGAATAAACAGAAAAGAATCTGCAAACTGACCTTTAGGTCAGTCATTGTGATAGAGATTCCTGGGAGAATTCTGGAATGAATTGTTAAAGAGCTAGTTGGCAAATATGTAAAAAAAGAAGTATCAACTAAGAGCAAGAGCCTGACTTCATCAAGGCAAGCTTCATTTCCTATTTTAATGGGATTATTAAACTGGTAGGTAAGGATAATTTAAAATATATTTTAGCAAAGCTCTTGATAAAATATCTCATGCCATTTTGGGGAATAATATGGAAGTTGAGAACTAAGCAATCATATAATTCATTTCAATGGCCAGACTCTAAGACTTGTGGATGGTTTATTGTGAAGGGGACAAGTCTCCAGTGGAGGAAGCCAAGGGACTTGTGTTTGATTCTGTGCTACTGAACATTGTTGGCAATAACTTAGTTAAAGACATAGGTGGCTGTGTGATGCTGGGCAAGTCACTTAACCCCAATTGCCTCAGCAATAATAATAATAATAATAATAAAGACATAGGTGGCATGCTCACCAAATCTGGGAGGGAGAGCTAACACACTAGATCTAGTCAGGATCCCAAAAATTCTTGACAGTCTGGGACAGTGGGGCTGAACCTAATAAGATAAAATTCAATGATAAATATATAATTACAAAATCACAGAATTGGAGAGCTAGAAAGAACCTCAGCATCCATCTAATCTAACTGTACATGAAAGAATCTCCATTATAACATAGCCAGCCTCTGTTTCAAGACTTCCAAGGAGAAGGAATTCACCATCTCTCAAAGCAAGATATTCCACTTTTGAACAACCTTAATTATCGAAGCAGCTAAGTGGTGCAATAGATCAAGTATCTGATTTGAAATCAAGAAGACCTGAGTTCCAATCTAGCCTCAGATACAAGGTGTGTCATCCTGGTGAAGTTATTTAACCCTGTCTGCCTCAGTTTCCTCATCTGTAAAATGAGCTGGAGAAGAAAATGGCAAATCACTACAGTATCTTTGCCAAGAAAACCCAAATGGGCTCACAAAGAGTCAGACAAAACTGAAATGATTGAATAATTTGGGGGGAGTTTTTCCTGATATAGAGCCTAAATTTGCCTCTTCTATTCATTGCTCTATCATCTGGGGCCAAACAAAACAAGTCTAATTCCTTTTCCACATGACAAAATACTTAATAATTTGACTAACAATTCAATAAATTTATTGATTGCTAATTTAATTCTTAAAATACTTGAACATAGCTAATTCCCTGCTTCCCTCCACAGCCTTCTCTTCTCCAAGCTCCAATGCCCAGTTCCTTCCACAGATCCCCATTTATCATAGACTCAAGGATCTTCACCACCTTGGTTGCCCTCCTCTAAATCTCAATATCCTCCTTAAATTGTGAGGCCCAGAACTGAACCCAATGCTCTAGACAAGGTCTGCCAAGAGAAAATCAGAGTGAGATTATCACTTCCCTATTCCCTATCACCCTTCCTAATGTAAATTTCATTAATCTTTTTTGGCTACCACATCACCCTGCTGACTCATATGGAGTTTGCAATTGATTGAAATCCCCAGGACCCTTCCAGAACAACTGCTATTTATCCATGTTTCCCCATCTTAAATTTGTGGCATTAATTTTTTGTGTACCCTTGTACAAGGATACTGAATTTCATTTTATTACTTATGGCACAGTGTTCAAGCCTGTCAAATAGATGTCATTATTGGTGTACAAAAAGAAATCAATTTCACAAGTACAAGATGTGGAAAGGTCTGTCTTTTCAAAAGAGCTGGTGGTATCAGTGGACTACAAGCTCAATATGGGTCAGCAGGGTGTTGTGGCAGCTGAAAAAAAAACTAATTCAATCCTGGGGCACATTATGAGGGAGCTTCCAGATATAGGAAGGTGATAATCCCACTGTCCTCTACCCTCTTCAGATCTTGTCTGGGAGCACTGGGTTCAGTGCTGAAGACCACAGTTTGAGAAGGAACTAATAAGCTGGAAAGTGTCCAGAGGAAGACAACCAAGATGATGAAGAGCTTTAAATACTTGTCATATGAGTATCAATTGAAGAAATTTGGGATGTTTAGCCTTGAGAAGAAAGGCAGGGGAAACATGACAGCTGTATTCAAGTATCTGAAGAGCTGTCATAGGCAAGAAGGATTATCCTTTTCTGGGTAGAGGTTGCAAAGAGTCTAGTTTAAGCTTGGATGTCAGGCACAGCTTGCTAACAATTAGAGCTGTCCAAAACAGGGTTGGACTTCTACATAGGTCGCTCCTAGGAGGTCTTCCAGCAGAGGCTAGAATTACTCTCTAGGATTCTTTTGCAAATACAATTCAGATTAGATGGTCACTGGACTCTCAATTCTCAAGCTTTGTTGATTCTGCAAATATGTAATTTCTCCTCAAACCCAACCCACCATCCAGTGTCCCATCTCAGGGCTTCCCCACTAGTTTATTCTCTATGATATCTTCCCATTTTCCCATCTGGATGAGCTGAGGTAACAGGCTCTGGGTCCTTTCTCTGTCCTAAACTGTTCTACTTCCTAGAAACCACAGGATTTAAAGCTGGAAGCAATCACTGAGATCATCTAATATAGGGATAGGGTCAACTCCTTCACTGCAAATATAGTTTTATTAGGGAGTTGTCTGGGACCCTGAGAGATTAAAAAACTTGGTCATGATCACACAATCAGAAATGAACTTGAACTCAGCTGTTCTTGGCTCCAATGCCAGCTTTCTGTCCTTTAAGCCCCTGCTGTCCTTCATTCTTGAAGAGGACCAAAATGACCTTACTATGTTATTACAGGTGGCTGATCAGACCAATATGAGCTCAGAATGCTCCGCCACAGGTCAGACATAAATAATCCCTATGAATATTTGGGGTGGCTTCTCAAACTTTGTGTATCTCATGTTTCTTCTGAGCCAATTCAATTCTACTTTGTTCATAGAGCACAGAACCTTCTCTGATGAGGGCATTACATGCTGAGTGGTTCTGTACCAGAACCCACATCATACAATCAATTCCATAGTTTTTAAGAGAAACCTTAAGAGAGTCCTTGTATCAATTTTTCTCATCACCTTGTGAGTGCTTGTTCTGTCCTGTTTCTTAAACTGTGTTCACCACCCTACATGGGGTCTCATAACTAAATGTGGGGAGTGTGAAATCATAATTTATTATCAGTAAATGTTTGATTTGTATTCCTATTTTTATATACCTATATACCCAAGGTCACATAAAAGTTTCTCAGGTGAAAAAGTGTCACAAGTGGAAACAGTTTTAGAAGCCCTGCTCCAAGTCATACTGCTATTTAATATAATCTCCTTACTTTTTAAGGTAAAGGAAAAGAGGCTGAGAGATTAAGCAATTACCCAAGGTCATATAGGAAATAACAGAGGAGGGTACAGCTCTAGCTTAGCTAGTGTCTGTGGCAGAAACAAAAGTACTGGTTGAATGAATAGAAGTTACACAGGCAAAGCAGACCCAGGAGAAGGAGCAGTGGAGCAGGAGACCCTATGTGGCTCAGAACCCCTCGAAAATGCACCTAAACAGAAGACCGGACCCCACTGTGGGATCCCAGGGTCAGGAAGGACAGAGGCCTCCAGTCCTAAGCAAGATTCTCTCTTGATTCCCCTCGAATACAGTCAGACATTCTCTAGGGTGATCTGCAGCAAAAGCCTAAAGACTCTCCTGGATCATCTGAGCCTGCCAATCACAAGGTGGCCTTCCCAGCTCTACCTTTGCCCCACAGAGCTCAGGGACCACTGAGCGAGCCAGGGCCAGAGGGGTTTCAGAAACTCTTTCTAATCCAGAGCCTTACTGAGTGAGTCATTTTCCCTGGATAGAATAGAGAAAGGCTGCCTATGGAGAGAGTAAAGGAAAAATAGAAAGAGAACTAGCAGAAAACGGAAAGAGGAAAAAGAAGGGGAAAGAAAAGAGGGGAAGAGTCTGAGACAAAAACTTTTCTTAGGAAATTGCCAACAATCCTGACTCTCGGGTACAGTGTCGGGACCGGGTGTCCAGGGGGCCCTCCCATAGACCCCGAAAAAAGTTCTATCCTTAGATTCTTTATGTTTTGTTTTGTGAGGGGTGGGGAAGAGTGCAGTTCGCACAGACCGGTGGCAGGAGAAAGGGATGGGGGGGGACCTCAGTCAGGAGTTGAATCTCCCTCGGAAAGGAGGGGCGGGTCGGAGGAGAGTGCAGCGTGAGAAGGAAAATCCTAAGGGAGTCTGCGTTCCTATAGCCCCATTGCCAAGGTAACAGCAGAGCTAGCTCCGACTAAGGATGTGACCGGAATTTCAGGTCTGATTCCTATCACGATTATATGCTGGCTAATTCCAGGAGACCCCCGACTTCTCTCTCGCCCCCGTTCTCCTTTCAGTTGGCCCCAGAATGGGGAGAAAAGGAAAGGAAAATCCGGGAACTTCAATTCGAGTCTTCTCAGGGAACCCACACACACACCCCAAAACGGAGCTTTCCATATCTTGCCCTATTTCTCCGGCTGTCCCAGGGATCAGAAGAAGGGTTAAATGAGGGCTAAAGCCAAGCCCGGCCCCTAGCTGGGGGCTGGGGGCTGGGGGGGGTTGGGGCGGGGAAATGACCCCGCCCACACTCCGGCCCTCCCGATTGGCCAGGGCATGGGGCTCCGCCCTCGTCCCTTGCTGTCCTTGGGCCGGGAGGAGGTGGGGGTGGGGAGGGTATCCCGGGAGGGCGTCCCTATAAGGCTAGCAAAGCAAGTGAGGCTCTAGGAAGCTGAGTCTGGGGGCCAGCAGAGGTGGGGGCAGCGGGGGAGTAGAAGGTGCAGAAGTACCCAACTGACCGACTGACAGCCGCGCTGGAGGTCGCAGAGTCCTCAGGGGGAGCCGGGCAGGTACTGGATACGACGTGTACTCTGAGTGAAGTCCCGGAGGTGTCCAGTTTGGCTAGGCATACTGGGGCAGCGCAGGGAGAGGAAGGATGGAATCTTAGGACGCCTTGGGGAGCGAGGGGAGCGAGGGGCGCGAGCGCCCGGGCAGAGGGCTTGGGGAACCTCCGGGGGAAGGGAGGCGGGTAGATGGCCCAGCCAACCGGCCCTTGGCCCACTTGACTGACCCGGGAAACCTAGTTGGGCCCCTGCCAAAGAAGGAGAGATCTTAACCCAGTGCACCCAACGAAGGGGAAGGGGGGAGGTAAGGCAAAGATCAAAGTCCCCGTGATTCTCCCTCCAGGAAGCCCCTCAAGAGACTGTGGATTGACTAGCCCTTCCCGGACACCGGTAAAGGCAGTGTGATACAGTGAAAAGAGCCCTAGCCTGAGAAGGAGAGAACCCAAAATTCAAATCCTATTTTTGATGTTTGCTACTATGGGGAGCCCAAGGTCATTAAACCTCCTTGGGTCTCAGTTTCCTCACTTGTAAAAGGGGGAAGAATTGGTTCTGAGTTCCTTCTAGCTCTAAATCAATGCTCTTTCTCCCGCTGTCCCCAAGCTCCTCTGTTTGCCTTCCACATTCCTTCTCCATTGACTTCCTCAGTCTGATTCTTCTGTCTCCTGGCTTGTCTCTATCTACCTTTTCCTTGGTCCCCTAAACACCTCCCCTTCCAGTATCCTTCTTGGGGCACAGTGAATAGAACACAAGCCCTGGAGTCAAAAGCACCTGAGTTCAAATCTGGCCTCAAACACTTACTATGTGTCCCTTGGTGAGTCACGAAACCCTAATTGTCTCCCAAAAAACCCCAACAAAAGCCTAGTACTCCCCTATCAGAGTCAAGGATTTGGAATCTGGGAACCTGGGTTGCAATTGTGGTTCTGCTGCTTTCTAGATGATTACCTTGGGCAAACCAAAATCTGTCAGAACCTTGGTTTTTTAGACATCAAATGCCAAGGTTGGGCTTGCTGCTGTCCAAGATTCATTTCGGCTGTAAATTCTAAATCCAATAAACCATCTCCTCTTGCTTCTTCCAATGTCCTCTCCTCACTGGGATGCATGATTTCCTGAATTAAGAACCAAGAAGTAAGAGAGGTGCAATGCTCCCAGACAGTTGTCCAGCTACCAGATTCCAGTTTTCCTTCACCAGAAAGGCCTAAACTGCCTCTCGCCACTGAATAAGCCAGATTCTTGGGAGCTCCAAGAATACTAGATATCCTTTCCATTTCCTGGGGCTCTAAAGAAACTCTGGGCCAATGGTTTTGAGGAAACCCCTTGTTGTTGTTGGGGCGCCACTAAGACATTATTCAACATTCTGTCCCAATCTGAAGAGAGAGTCCTGGACCAGAAGTCAATTCAGCTGGGGTCAAGTCCCAGCCCTGCCTCTGACTGGCTGTCTTTCTCTCTGGGCCTCCCTCTCAACCTCTCCATTTCCAACAGAGAACTCATTCCAACCTTCAAGTCA
>JAJPUD010015142.1:22500-38470 GCA_023553655.1 Myrmecobius fasciatus
TGAGAGGATAGGATCAAGAGTGGGGGGGAGTTGGGGGACCCCCAGATGAGGGGAGGAGGAGAACCTCAGCAGGGAAGGGGCTCTGGGAGGAATGAAGCTGTGGGGCTCCATCGGGCAGCTGGCTACAGCTCACAGGTGACCTTCAACCTAGTTTGAGTGAGAAGCAGACATCACCTTGGCATTTGCAGTGACCTTCACTTGGGCCCTGTGGGAGGGGGAGGCTGTGAGGGTCCGTCCTTAATGGTAGTTCAGCACGCCCCCTGGAGTATCTCCTGCAGTATAACGGGTTCCCCCAGTACCTGCAGCTCAGGTTTCACCAGCCCCCAAGTCTGGCACCCCAGCTCATCCTTCTCCTTGGAGGAGCCCCTGCTTTTCAGGCTCTGTGTATCTCTCAGAATCTCTGTACATCTGTCTCCATTCAAACTCAACAAACATTTAAGCACCTATCGGTGGTGGATCCTACTTCTCCTGTCTGTCCCTCTGTGTCCTGGCCAAACCCTGCTCAGTTTTTCCAGCCTCCTCTTCTGTTTCCCAAATTTTCCCAGAGACACAAAGATGAAAATGACAGTCCCTGCCCTCCAGGAACTTCCTGAAGGATATGAAAATAATCATTAGACACCCAGGCAAAGAAGGCAGTTAGCTGAAGTAATCAGGAGAAAAGCTTCACAGAGAAGGAGGTGGCAGGGAGAACAGGATTGAAGCATGTCTGGAGGTACCATCTGTGTAAATGGATATCGGAAGGCCATGAATGCCAGGCTGAGAAAGAAATGGGGCATGGGTTGTGGAACCCTTGAATGCCAGATTTTGAAAGGTCTCGAATGTCAAGCTGGAGAAGGAACGTGAGCTCGGGTAATAGGGCAACTCAAAAGATTTTTTTAAGCAGGAAAATGATATGGTCAATTTGTAAATTAGAAAGGTAATTTTGAGACCAGGTAGGTCTGTTATGTGCAATCATATCTTTTGGGGGGCAGTTTACCCTGGAACTAATTAAAAAGATGTAATTTCATTGTAACTGTGAATTACTGGTTAACTTCATGATGTAATAGTGGGAAAAACATTCATTAAGCACCTCCTAAGTACCAATCACTTTACCAAAATTCTCTCCTCCCTAGGAAGTAGGTGCTATTATTATCACCCCCATTTTACATTTGAGGAAACTGAGGTAAACAAAGGTTATTAAATGACTTGCCCAGAGTCACATAGCTAATAAGTGTCTGGGACCAGATATGAATTCAGGAATTCCCAACTCCAGAACTCTCTCCATTGCCTGAGCACTGGATCTGGAGTCATAAAGAGCCAAGTTCGAAATCCCAGTTCTAATCACGACCCTAGGCAATCTCCCTCCCCTTTCTGGACTGGTTCCCTCCTCCTCTATAGAAAAAAAGGGTTGAGCTACATCATCTCTTAATATCCTTTCTAGTATTAAAGTCTGGATTCTATGAAATAATTCCCCTAAATAGGTCAAACTCACCAAGAGATTCTGTAATAGACATGTTATCAATTTGTCCAGTCTTCCTATGGCTTCTTTTGTAGCTTGTTTCCTTTGTGGAGCCCAAGCTTGGGAAGCTGAAGCAGAGAAGAAAAGTAGGTCTATGTCATTACGAGCAGATAAAGTGATTCAGTTCTCAGACATCCTTAGAATTTACTTCCTCTCAGTCTGTACATGTACTTCTCTTTCTCCCATTCTGAGTCTCAGTTTTTCAGTGTGTGCAAGGAAAGTGTCTGTCTCTTTGTCTCTTCTCTTTCTGACTTTTTAAACAGAATTATACCTAGCCTTCTTTGTCCCTGGAGACATATACCTTGGAATGAACTTTCTTTCCTTTTTCTTTTTTTTCTTTTTCTTTCTCTTTTTTTCTTTTCTTTTTCTTTTTTGAGACTAGGTTCCTCTTTTTCACCAAGTATGGAAAGAGTACAGCGATCTTTCACATGCTCTATCCCACTACTGATTGATCTGAAGTTTTGACTAGCTCCATTTCCGAATTAGCCTGGTTTGTCCTTCCTGAGATGGGCTCCCAGGGAGTCCCCATCTCGGTGTCAATCTTAGTGCAAACAGTTTAGCTCACTGCAAATCATAACTGCAGTTCCGAATCATCCATCAGAGTCAGCCTCCCCAGTAATACAAACACCATCACCCTAGTCCCCAATCAGCACTTTAAAGATCACTTCCATTGCAAGGGAGGGGTAAAGATTGCCCTCTTGTGGACAAAGAGAGATCTCATGCTCCAGGACTGATGGGGCAATGGGGAGCAGGTAAGTCACCTGAGAACTGCCAATTTTAACCAATTGTTTGTGGGTTTTTTTTTGACTAGATGCTAAGCTCTATTGTTTCTAACTGCTAAAGGAGCTCAAGTGCTGATCCCTAAATTCCTGTAAAAGTTACAGTTACCCTGCCCTCACTCTATGGATGTACATGGCTGGGTAATATGACTCTTCCTGAACACATATGTCTGTATCTCTCCAGTTACTTCAGTGAACAAATACGCCTGCAAGGGTCTGGACAAGCTGGAGAAGAAGTTGCCCTTCCTCCGGCAGCCCTCTCAAGAGGTATGCTAGGACACACAGAGAGGCATTATACCACGTAGAGCAGGTGGGACACAAAGTGGAAGTAGGGTGGGTATGAAGACAGGATGATGAGGCAAGAAATCAGAGGGTCTTTGTGCTGAGGAGAGTCTGAGATTCAACCCCATTCTCCTGGGGCTTCAGAAAACTGAAAACAAATATCAATTAATTTTGCTAATATGTCTAAGGGGAAGGGGGAATCAGGAGATGGGAAAGAGAAGACAAGTGATTTCTCTGAAGTCCCATAGCAGATGAGAATTGGAAAGGAAATGGAGAGCCATGACTGCAACTCTGGGATCTGATGAAGGAATGTCAGGGAGTGCTCAGGGTAGGTAATGAGTCGCCAGGAACATATAAGGAAAGAAATTCAGGAGTCCTGAACCACAGCCCAGAATTTGACAGCAGAGGAATCAAGTCAGAGTGTAGAAAGCCCCCTGGATTTTGAGTCAGTTCTGGATTTGGACCCAGGTTCTTCTATTTAATGCCATACCCTAAATGATTTGGGCAAGCCATTGGACTTCTCAATCCTTGCTTTCTTCATTTGCAGGGTGAGCTAAATAACCTTATTGTCCCTTAGACCTCCAAATCCTGTGACTCTAGAGACCTTGGATTTGAAGAAAGGGGGAGAGGAGATTTAGGCTGGTAGGGGCTGGCAGGGGCTAGCAGAGAAGGAATTATGGTTGCTAGCCAAGAATCCAGAAAAGGAAGTAGAATACCTTCTGGGTCCAGAGGTAGTGGATAGAGAAAGGAAAGAATCTGCCAGGATCTCAAGCTTAGCACCTTCCCTCTCATTAGGTGGTGACATCGGCCAGAGATGCAGTAACCAGCAGTGTAACAGGAGTGGTGGGCCTGGCCCAGAAAGGTCGGAGATGGAGTGTGGATTTGACTCGTTCGGTTGTAACCAGTGGGGTAGACACAGTCATGGGCACCCGCATGGGACAGATGGTGACCAATGGAGTGGATGTCATGCTGGACAAATCTGAAGAATTAATGGATCACTTTCTACCCATGACTGATGAGGAACTTGGTGAGATCCTCACCCTTCAGTACATGACCTGGAAATGATCAGCAGAGACATTAACAATAACGACAGTAACCTGGGCTAGATCCATCACTATCTAATACTGGACAGGTCACTTGAGCCTTGACCCCTCAATGCCTCTGTTTCCCCATCTGTAAAATGATCATTATAATATTTATGCTCTCTTACGACAGGGTGCTGATAAGGAAAGCCTGTAAACTGTAGAGTGCCATATAAATGCAAACTATATCATAAAGGGCCCATGTTATTTCATTTGATCCTCATGGCAGCTCTATGAGATAAACAATACAATCATCTTTCTCCTCATTCTACAGATAAGGAATCTGAGGCAGAGAGGTAGAATGATTCCCTCAGGATCTGATGCTAGTATATTATGGCTCCCAAGATTACATTCAGTGCTCATTCCACTAGATCACATCACAAGTTCACAAGATCTTTGAATTACTGAATCACAGAATTATGAAAATCCTTGGCGTGTAGGATTTTAGAATATAGGGTCAGACGAAAAGGGGTCTTAAAGATCAAGAGGTATGCTAGGACACACAGAGAGGCATTATACCACGTAGAGCAGGTGGGACACAAAGTGGAAGTAGGGTGGGTATGAAGACAGGATGATGAGGCAAGAAATCAGAGGGTCTTCGTGCTGAGGAGAGTCTGAGATTCAACCCCATTCTCCTGGGGCTTCAGAAAACTGAAAACAAATATCTAGCTCAACCTCTGTTTTACAGGCAGGGAAACTGAGTCCCAAGGGGGGAAGTGGTTTTTGCAAAGTCACAAAATTGGTCTCTTAGTTCCTCACAACTGTATTCTGTAAATAGAGCTTTGCCCTTTGAGGGATAGAATCAGGCCAGAGCCAGATGGGCAACCTGCACATGTGTAGGATGGCATAGGAAATTTCCATTTCCTCTTACTCCTCAGCGAGCCTGAGGAATCTCCATCAATCATACGATGCCAGATCTGGAGATGGAAGGAACTTTAGAGGCCATCTAATACAACCCACTCATTTTATAGATGTGGAAATTGGCCCCAGGTAGATTAAGTAAGAGGTTTACCAAATGATGAACAGATAGCAAGCATCAGAGGTTAAATATGAACTAGATCCTCTGATTCAAGAAAGGAATATTGCAGTACAGTGGGAAAGTCTAGTCTCAGCTGTGACACTGGCTTCTTACATAATCCTGGGCAACTCATTTCTCTCTGGGCTGCAGATTCCTCTTCTGTAAAATGAGATGGAATGGAAGAGAAGAAGATTGTAGGAGTCTGAGAAGGAAACCTGGCTTCTAGTCCACACTCTAACTTGATGTGTGACTTTAGACAAGTCGCTTCTCCTGTCTTCAGCCGAGTTTCTTTTTTTGAGATGGGGAAATAATCCCTGCCTAGATTCCCTCCCAGTAGTGGTGTGAAGACTTAATGAAGGGATACATAGAAAAGGCTTTCAGAATCTTGGGTTTCTCAAATCTCAGAGTTTGGGACTCAAACCTTTATAAACTGTCAAGTAATTTGTCAAGGATGAAATACATAACAGTGATAGCAACATAAGCAAAGGCTTGAAGGCAGGAATGTCTCTGGAGAAACTAGTCAGAAGTCCAGTTTGTCTGAAGCAGACTTTGTGGTAGTTTGGGGGTGACAGTGGGAACATGAGACTTAAGGTTAGATTATGTTTCAAATGGAAAGATCAGTGGATCAGGAGATGAAGGGCCTGGGTTCACATCCCACCTCTGTCATTTATCTAAGCTGTGGGACTCTGAGCAAGACACTGTTCTTTATGGACCTCAGTTTACCTATATGTAAAACAAGTGGGTTGGATTAGACCAGAGATGTCCAACATGAAGCCTGGGGCTATCATGGCTTTTGCACCATTCCCTAACACAATCAAACTAGATTAAAATGTAATTGAGAAATATTTAACAAACTAAACAAAATACACTAAGACATCAATAATATTAATGTGCAGCTTTTTAAAGCCACCTGTGATCTACAGGGATTCTTATGTTCAGTCTAATGGCCCCTGTTTCTATTTGAATTTGACACCATTGGCCTAGGTAAGTGCTGAAGATCCTGCCAGGTAACTGTGATTTCTTCAACCTCCCCTCCCTCATACCAAGGTCTCAGTCAGCTCCCAGTGGTTTCCAAAGAGATTAAAGACTAGAAGTTGGAAAAGGGTGTTGGCTTCAGTGCCCATCCCAGAACATGTGTCCTTAAATCATAATTTTTCTGGGCCATAGATGAGCTGGCTGCAGCAGCTGAGAGTGGCTCCCTGGCCCCAGGGGCTGACCAGCATCAGACAAGCTACTTTGTTCGGCTGGGATCCTTGTCATCTCGACTCCGACAACGGGCATACCAGCATTCCCTGGGCAAACTCCGCCAGAAAAAGCATCAAGCCCAGGAATCTTTCAGTCAGCTACATGATACTCTGGAGATGGTGAGACTCCCCTCTTCTCATGCTTGGCCCTTCAAAGCCACTCATCCCCACACAATGAGGGCAGCAGCAAAATTGAAACTTGTTTGCCCCTCTTTGGGTCCCTAGGACTCTCCTGCTCCTGCCTAATTTTAATACCCAAATATTTAACCTCTCTCTGGGTCTCAAATTGCCCATCTGTAAAATGGTTGATTTCTTGTTTTTATGATCCTTCTCAAACCTGCTCTCAAAAAGGTCTCTGAGCTCCTCATCCTCCCAGAGTCAGTCAGTCAATAAACGTTTATTAAGCACCTGCTGTGTACCAAGCACTGTGCTAAGTAAGCACTTTAAATGCAAATAAAGGTAAAAGGCAGTCCTTGCCCTCAAGAAGAACACAATCTAGTGGAGTAAATGTCACCTCTAGGTTCCCTCTAAGCCTGAGCTCTGATGAGGGAGGAAATGTTTAGGAATTCTTAAAATGAAATGTCTAAGGAAGGAACTGGGGATTTGAGGAAGTGAAACTCCTGAAACTCTTGTCCTCCCCTTACTTTAAGTATAAATCTATATTTGTATCTGCCTCCTTTTTTCTCTAGGTTCTCTGACCCTTAAGTTTTTCACCTCCTGTCCCCAAGCTACTGTTCATCTCTCACCTTCATAATAATCAAACCTGACTCATTCTCACCTCTGAACTTTTGCTCACATCATTGTCTGGCCTGCAGTGCCCTCCCCACCTCCAATCCCCAGTGTTACATCTATTCTCCAAATCCTAGCCCTTTTTCAGACTCTCTAGAGGCTGGCCCTATGCTTGGCCAGGATCACGGGTAGAAAGTTAAGGGAATACTTACGAGCTTTAGTTCAGTTTAGTGAAAATATAGTGTGTATCATGGAGAATATTGATAAATAAGACTGACCAGCTATATTGGAGAGGGCTTTGAATACCAAGCTAAGAAAAAGAAACACTCCCAGAGCCTTATCCTCAAGGAGTTTAGGGAAGGCAGAAAAAAAAGAGACTCAGATCCTGGCTTCAGAGATTTCTTTCTTTCTTTCTTCCTTTTTTTTCTTTTTCTTTTTCTCTTCCTTCCTTCCTTCTTTCCTTCCTTCCTTCCTTCCCTTCTTTTTCTTCTTTCCTTTTCTTTCTTTTTCTTTTTTCCTTCCTTCCTTCCTTTCTTTCTTTTTCTTTTTTCCTTCCTTCCTTCCTTCCTTCCTTCCTTCCTTCCTTCCTTTCTTTCTTTTTTTCTTCAGAGAGTTCACCTTCTGGGGAATGAGAGGTAGGAACCTGAAATTCCCACAATTAACACTTTGAAGGTATTGGGGGGAGCTTCTCTTCCATTTCCCCCCATATCCCAACTCATCCTACAAATATACCAGGATGGGTACAGTGACATACTTAGTTAAATGTGATTCACTCAGCTCAAGAAGGCAGTACAGGCTGGATTATTCTGCCTCCAGGAGGGGGAGAGATCCAATCCTTTTGGTAAGAATTCTCAGGGAAGGTTTCCTAGAAATGGGGATAGAGCTAAGGCCCCACCCTTTGGGGGGGAACAATTCCCAGCACCCATCTAGTGCCCTTTGATGTGGCACACCAGTCCTGGCTCTGAGTCTCCTTCCCCCTCACCCTCTCTCGAAACAGATTCACCATATGAAGCATGGCTCCAATCACAACTTCCAGGGGGGCCAGGGAAGGCTGCAAAAGCTGTGGCAAGACTGGAGTCACCAGGGTAAAGAAAACTACCAGAGCCAGGTAATGTATTTCAGGGGCCCTGACCACTCCCAGGATGTAATGGGGTTCGGAGCCTTATCCAGGTCATAATCATGCCCAGGGTATCTATCTGGAAGTAGGGCTGGGACAAGAAGCTTCCTGGTCTAGCTGGGATGATTTCCCTAGACCTACCTAACACAGCTGGATAGCCCAGTGGGTAGAATGTTGGACTTGGAGTCAAGAAGTACCAAGTTCAAAAATAATCTCAGACACTTATTAGCTATGTAACCCTTAGCAAGTCACTTCATTCTGTTTGCCATGGTTTCCTCCTCTATAAAACAAGCTGGAGAAAGAAATTGCAAATCACCATCTTTGCCAAGAAAATTCCAAAGGGAGTCAGGAGAAATCAGACACAACAAGAACAAGAAGTGAATTAACTTAGGGAGACTGCCATATTCCCATAAAGCAGCCAGGTTTAATGAAGGAGCACTGGATCTGAGGCAAAGGGCTGAGTTAGAATTTTGACTGGGCTGTGTAACTTGGAACAAACTTCTCAAATTCTCTGGGAGTTTCCTCATCTATAAAACAAGGCAATTAGATTGGATTTCCTTTTCTGCTCAAAACCTTATAACCTTAAGAATCATGGTCCTGACATTTATTAACCTGATATCTACATTAGGTCAGGAACAGTCTTCCCTGAGCTGTCCAAAAGGCAGTATGTGATGTAGGTCTCCAGTGAAATGGCTCAGGACAGACGGGAGATAAAGTTTGCTGATCAGGGAATTGTTTGCATGGAAATGGTCACTGAATTAACAAAAATTAATGAGATTATTAATTTAGTAAAGTGGGGGGAAAGATCAGAAAAGAACTTTAGGAATTACCCACATATAGTAGACTTGAGCAAACAAAGAAAAATGATAAAAAGAGAAAAGAGACAGAGAGATAAAGAAAAAGAGAGAGACTGAGAGACAAAAAGAGAGACAGAAATAGAGACAGTAGTCATGAAACTTAGAAGGCAGAGCATAAACAGGAGGAAATCATGATCATTGAGAGAGAGCACTGCTAAGATATCAAGAAGACCATTTGATTTGGCAATGCAGATATTGGTAAATTTAAAAAGAGCAATTTCTCTTGAATGATGAGATCAGAAATCAAAATACAGAGGGTTTAGACCAGAGTGAGAAGCACCTCATGTAGATGGATTTATCAGAGTTTATTAGTAGTCGAAAAGGAAAATGGGTATAGGATGATAAGCTAGCAGGGATAATAAGATTAAGTGAGAATTTTTAAGAATGAGGGAGATGCAGAAATGTTTAGACAGCTGGAAAGCAGCCAGTCAATAGGAAGAGGTGAAGATAAAAGAGTGAAAAGTGACCAGGAGTCACAGATGCTACATTATGGTGAATCCCATTATGCCCAGGAGGATCAGCGATGGACCCACCTCAAGAAATGGATTTTTTCTTTTAAGAAAAAGAATGGGAATGGAATTACCCATAACACAGCTTTAAACCTGGCAATAGGATAGCCTAGTGCTCTTTGGGAATACAGTTCAGTGGTGTTCTATTCATCAATTACTTATTTGTAGAGAAAAAGAAATGATCCAGTCCCCTGCCTTCATGGTAGGGAGGAAAACACACGTACACAAAGCCATGTGATAAAAAGTAGAAAGAATATGATAGGGGTAGAGGGCAGGTCCAGACAAAATGCTATGAATAATGAATTAAATAAGGAGGCTTGTTCAAGGAATAGGAACAAAACAATATATTTCTAGGGATTTCACGTAAGGAGATGAAATCAAGCACCTGGCAAGCAGCTGAATAATGAGGTGAGTGGGTCATAGCTGAGGATGCAGAGCAGATTGGGACTGAAAAAAAATCATAGCTGCTAAGGAGACCACCTCAGTGGGGACTCAGGAAAGAGCCTTAACCATCATGACATCTGGTAGTTTCCTATTTTAACGAATGAATCTTACCAATCAGGTGCCAAGATCTGTTTTTGCACAGAGGAAAAATCCAGTGTCCCCTAAATTTGGCAAAGATCCAGGCACCAATATTTAGTTATAGCTTATAAGAATGCATGGAGGCAGAAGGCAGCAGATGGAATTTAAGGAATAGCTCTGTAGTCCAGTTTGGTTGGAATACTGAGTGTGTGAAGGGGAGGAAGGAGATATATGGTTTATAAAGTAACACTGGAGCCAGATTATGAAGAGATTTGTACATTAAATTAAGTCTTTATCTTATCCTCTAGGCAGTAGGGAGCCACAGAAGGTTTTTGAGCCAGGGAATGACCAGCTAAGACCTTGTTTTAGGAAAATGAATGAGGTATGTGAAGGGCAGATTGGCAACGGTAATTTGCAGGGAGGCAGAGAGAATAACAAAGTGGGAATAGATTTAAGAGGCCATTTATTTCAATTTATGTGAGGAAAATGAGGCTCGTGGAGATAAAAATGACTTCCCTTAGATTATACAGTTAGTATGTAACACTAGGCCTGGTATCAGTAGAGACTTTGTTTCAAACCCCCTTGAATATATTAACTTCCATGAAAATGAACAAATCACTTAAGCTCCCTGAGTCTGTTTTTTAATCAATAAAATGGGGGATAATACTAATAATTGTTCATCTTCTCTGAGTCTTCATGAGCCCATTTGGGGTTTTCTTAGCAAAGATACTGGAATGATTTGTCCTTTGCTTTTCCAGTTCATTTTTACAGATGAGGAACTGAGGCAAACAGGGTTAAATGACTAGCCCAGAGTCACACAGCTTAGTAAATATCTGAGGCAGGATTTGAACTCCAAGCCTGGTGCCCTTATCTTTCCCCTGCGCCACCTAGTAGCCTATAATACCAGAAGTATCTATTTCAGAAGGTTGTTTTAAGGATGAATGAGGAAGGATACGTCGGCTATTTTTGTACAATGCAATATACTGTTAGTTATTTAGTAATATTTAGAAATGTAGATGTAAGAACCCTGGGAAAAGATTAAAATTAGAGATACAGATTTGGAAACCATTTGCATAGAAATATTTTATAATTTAAGCCATAGGACAAGAAAGAAGTCTAAAACAGCTTTGAAGGATACCCATACTCAGGAGGGAATGGGGGGGTTGGAGCAGAATTATGACCTCTCAGTGATCAATACTGAATGAATAAGTGAAGCATTTATTAAGCACTTATTGTGCAAAGCACTTTATCAAGTGTCAGAGATGTAAGTCCCTACTCTGACAAAGTTCCCACTCTAATGGAAGAGACAATACTTTGGGAAGTTTTCAGCATCAAATCAAAAGGAAAGGTCCCTTAGTCCTTAGGATACAGCTGCAAACTAGGTCTCTATTAATGTCATCTTCATTTGACCCTGGTGCCTTTGTAGCAAAGAAATAGGATGGTGGTTTGGTACTGAGGGTTTCCAACAGAAAAAATAAAGGGGGTGAGTTATCCATAAGCCCTTTCCAAATATTGAGTGGGATGGGCTTGAAAGTAAGGTGGTGGGGGATAAAAAAGAAAATCTAATGAGTAAATCTGAAGTCCTACCCTTGAGTTCAAAAAAGCATCTGTACAAGAATTGGATGGGGAGAAAGTGTGGCTAACAAGCAATTTAAGTGAGTGAGATCCGTGCATTTTAGCATATTGTCTGGTTTCCATCAGTCTACAGTGTGGGCAATGTCAGCAGAACAGCTAGCATGGTCTGTGGCTGTACTGGGCCAGAAGAGTCCAGAATATGAGATGTTCTCTCCCCTACACAAATGTTATCTGAAGGTCTGTGTTCCATGCTGAGTACCACAGTGTATAAGAACCATACTGACAAACTGAAGCATATGGAGAGAAGGGTAACCTTACTTAGACAAGCAGAGGAGAAAAAACCCACACATTGTCTGAGGGTGGCCAGCAATTCTCCCCAGTGCAACCTGATTGGAATTGGGAAATATTTAACAAAATTAAACTATTTAATAAAATAAAATGTAATTGGGAAATATTTAACAAAATTAAAATATTGAATAAAATAAAAATATGAAATTAAAATACAGATAACATAACAGTTTGAAATAAGCCAATTTGGAGCCAATGGGGATCCTTTATGTATGGATTAATGGCTCTGTTTTCATTTGAGATTGATATTACTGGAGTTAACAGACTTGGAATCAGGAAGATCTGAGTTCAAATTTTACCTCAGCTGTGTGACCCTGAACAAGTCAACAATCTTGTGTCAGCCTCAGTTTATTCATCTGTAAAATAGGGACAATAATAACACTGTCTCCCATGCCAATGGTTGTGAGGATCAAATGAAGTAATGAATAAAGTGCTTTTTGCCAACTTGCAAGTGCTGTACAAATGCTACCTCTCATTATTATAGCTAGCAGAAATTGGAGACGAGGCCCTAATGAGGACTCATCCTGGGGAAGGGAATACTTAGCAAGGTGAGAAAGAGGGAGGAGGCAATGTCCTACTTGATACTGTGTGGAAGGGGGATAAAAGTGCTGTTGAGGAAGAATGTGGGGGGAATGAGAATGAATGCAGAGAGACCAAACAATGGGAGCTGACTGAACCCAAAATGCAGTGGGTTGCCTCAGCAGGATGGTGAGTTTTCCATTATTAGACATCTTTAAGCTGAGGCTAGATGCCCCTGTTGCCTCTACTTGAGACTAATTCCCAGTTGGACCTTTTTGTGAGACTTGGCCAAATTCTTGCTTCCTTCCTTCTCCAGGTGGAATCGCAGACTCTGGACCTATCCCGAGATCTAACTCAGGAACTACAGGCCACATGTGAGACACTGGCAGCTAGCGTCCAGGGGCTGCCCCCGGCGGTCCAGGCAAAGGTGCTGGAGGTCCAGCAGAGCGTGGAGGAGCTGCATCAGGCCTTCTCAGCTGCCCGTTCCTTCCATGATCTGCCACCAGCAGTGCTGGCAAAGGGCCGGGGCCACATGGTACAAGCCCACACCACTGTAGATGAGCTCCTGGATTTTGTCATACAAAGCATCCCCCTGCCCTGGCTGGTGGGGCCCTTCTCCCCCTTGATAGTGGAGCGGCCCCATACCCCACAGGAACTGATAGACCAGGTGGATGAGGTGGTGGTGGGCCGCAGACCCAGCTTGCTGGAGGACCGTTGGGCCAATATGGATTGGGTGGCCCAACAAGAAGCATGGCAAGCTGCACAGGAGGCAGCCATGGTGGAGGAAGTCGAACCACCCAAGGTGCCCAGCCAGGAGGTCAAGAAGGCAACAATAATGCCCGAGCTAGACTTCTGAGTGGTCTCTCCCTCTTGACCAATGAAGAAATATCAGCTGCTGGGTTTACAAAGGGCAGGTTAAAGGTCAGGCATCCTTCTCTTCTCAGTCCTGCCCATTCTCTAAGGGTCTCTCCAAGGGACAGGGGTCCTGAAGTCCTGAAGACCTGTTTTTTGCTAACCAGAACCAGATTGGTTGGGCCAGTCTTTGAGCCCTTGGGAAAGGAAGGAAGTACTTGGGACAATGCAAAAGGGAAGAACCAGTCTGAGTTTGAGGTTGGATAAAAGGGATGCTCAGAGAAGAGGTGTGACTGAATATGTAAACCTGAGGTTGATCTGCAGATAGGTGAAAATGAAAGCCAAGGGTTTCAAATGAAGTTGGCTAGGGAGGGAAAGTCAAGTGAAGAAGGATGAGGCTAGTACCCTGGGGAATAAGACAGAGGAAACATTCATAGTCAATGAATCAGAAATGTCTTTTCTTCCTCAAAGAGTGATGGTTCAGACGTTCTTTCTAAAGTGGAGAAATCCAGTCTCTGCAGTGATTTAGAGTTCATTTTTCTAGACCATGGAAGGAAGGAAGGAAGGAAGGAAGGAAGGAAGGAAGGAAGGAAGGAAGGGAAAAACCTAGATTTAGAGCTAAAAAGAAGGGAAGAAGGAATAAGGAGAGAGAGGGACATAGTTTCTGCCCCCCAAAAGCTGATTTGGGGTATGGGTAGGGATGATATCCAGGAGCCAATTTCTATTGCTGCCCTGACTTCATTCAGTAGGTAGTGATAAAGGCCCTGTCCTCAGGAGGACCCACCAGCTTTAGGAATCTAAACATATTCCACTATTCAAGTCTTCAGGAGAATAGACCAAGTTAGCCTTATGGTAGCCCTCCCTTCATATCAACATCCTTCTAACTTCACCTGAATTTGAGACACTAAAGACAAGGTGGCTCCAGGTCCAGTCCAAGATGGAGGTTGGTTAGGTGATGGTAAAGTGAGAAGGCACACTGGGAGGGAGTGCAATAACTGTGTGTTGTTGGCTTTCTGGGCTGTCTCTGAATAAAGTTGGTTTTACTTTGGTTAATAATCAGTTTGGCTCTGATTCCTCAGTCTCCTTGGACCAGTGCACTGGAGTAACCTCAAGGAGGTGGGGAGATCATCTTGGTATATGGTAGTCAGGAGAGACTGCTTGGGAAGGTGGGAGCTTGAGCTGAGTCTTGAGGGTGGGAGGGCTTGGAGAAAGGCAGAGGAAGGGAAAGGGTGGAAAAAGCAAAGGGCCAGGCTGGGTTCTAACCCTGTCCCATATATCCATTCCATCTAAAAACATAGGATTTGAACATTCATTGGATAGTCTGGGTGACATCTGGAGCATAGATTTAAAAGTGCAAAGAATTTCAGAAGTTGTCTACAAAAGGGAAAATTTAAGACCCAAAGAGATTAGAAGATTAGCCATGGGCCACACAGGATAAAAATCCCAGAAACTGGATTTGAATTCAGGTCCTCTGACTCAAGGTCAATGTACTAGATTTGCAATCAGAGGAACTGGACTCAAGTAAGTTCTGCCATTTCCTACCTGAGTATTTAATCTCTCTGTCCTTCCATCTTCTTTATTTTATCATTCTCTAAAATGAAGGGTTTCTACTAAGCACTTCACCAGAACCAATGATTCTATAACTGAGTTGTAATTAGAAAGAGGGGACCGGAAAGACAACTATTTGAGAAAGAACAACAGCCAGCACTTATAGAACACTTTTAGCTTTGCAAAGTACATTACATGTTCTCTCATGTGGCCTTCACAACCTCCACCTAAGGTAGGTGCTATTATTATCACTAATTGATGATAATTGAGGCTGGTATAGGTTAAGTGACTTGCCCAGGATCAGGAAACTAGTGTCAGGGTCAGAATTCTAATGAAGTTCTTCCTGAATCCAAGCCTAGTGCTCTAATTACTGTAACTATTTAGTGACCTAATGAAGTTTGGCCAAGATGCCCCAGGACTCAAATAGATGGATGCAGTTCACATCACCTCTCATTCTCTTCTCTTTTTTCCTCTCAAGGAAGCTGGAGAACTGGCTATTAAGAAGCCTGAGCTGCCAAGAATACCAACTCTTTTGCCCAGGACCTAGGGAAAAATATACTTGACTAGTCTTAACTCTTGCCACTGACTCATTGTGTGAACTTAGCTGAGTCCCCTTCCTCTATCTGGTTATTTTTATCATCACCTGTGAAGTGTGGAAATAAGACACCTGTTTAGCATCCATGCTAGGACTATTGTGAAGATCACAGGTTGTTGCCTTGTATAAATGATGAAGTGCCCTCCTCCCCTGATGTTTCATCCCCAGGAGGGAGGTGATCTTGGACTCTTGAAGATCCTGCTCCACCCCATCTCCACCTCCTGGATTCCCTGGTTTCTTTCAAGTCTCAGATAAAGTCAGCCTTTTCAGCCCTCCTAATTCTAATCCCTCTGCTGATAATTTCCTATTTATCTTGTATGTAACTTGTTTGTATACACCTGTTTTCCTGCTTTCCCCCCATTAGACTGAAAGCTCCTTGAGAGAAGGAACTGTCTTTTACTTTTTTTTTTATATCCCCAGAGCTTAGTGCAGGGCCTGACATATAGCAGGGAGAAGAGGAGAGATGAGAGTGGACAAGGGAAGGAGAGAAAGGGAAAGGAAAGATCTGAGGCCATCAGAGCTCCACTAAGTTCAGTGAAGGTCACCAGTGTGCCCCATAATCTGTGAGCCTCATTTTACTCATTTGTCAAATACCAAATGGCTCCATAAAGGAGCAGCTGGAAATCTGGGCTCCCCAAAATCCTCTACATTCATGAAGGAAGAATATGTTTTTCTACTTTAGCAACTCTCCAAAGACTAATCTACTAAGTAAGATCACAGCCCTGATCTACCTCAATGCAGTCCACACCAACAAAAGGAGGAATCCCAAAAATATTCAGGTAATGTGCTTTTACATTCAAGGCAGCATCAGACCTGGAGCTTGGTTTTTTTTAATTATCAGACCAAGGGCCATTAGATGATGCTCTCCTAGGAATGAGACAAGGCTGAGATCTGAC
>JAJPUD010015143.1:0-36840 GCA_023553655.1 Myrmecobius fasciatus
GAGACCTTAAAGGGAGGAAAGGGCCCCATGTGCAAAAATGTTTGTAGTGGCAAGGAACTGGAAACTGAATGGATGCCCATCAGTTGGAGAATGGCTGAATAAATTAAGGCATATGAATGTTACGGAGTATTATTGTTCTGTAAGAAATGACCAATAAAATGATTTCAAAGAGGCCTGGAGAGACTTGCATGAACTGATGCTGAGTGAAATCAGCAGAACCAGGAGATAATTGTACACGGCAACAAGAAGACTATATGATGATCAATTCTGAAGGACATGGTTCTCTTCAATAATGAGATGTTTCAAGCCAGTTCCAGTTGTTCAGTGAGGAAGAAAGCCATATACACCCAGGGAGAGGCCTGTGGGATCTGAGTCTGGACCACAAAATAGCATTTTCACACTTTCTATTGATGTTTGCTTACATTATGTTTTCCTTTTCAGGTTTTTTTTTTCCTGTACAGCAAAATAACTGTATAAATATATATATACATATTTGATCTGTCAAATATTTTAACATAATTAATATATATTAGACTTCCTGCTATCTAGGGGAGGGAGTAGGGTGTAGGAGGGAAAAATTTGTAACAGAAAGCTTTGCAAGGGTCAATGTTGAAAAATTACCTATGTATATGTTTTGCAAATAAAAAGCTTTAATTAAAAAAAAAGAATGAAGGACAAAGAAAAAAAATATTTTAACATGTATTGGACTACCTGCCATCTAGAGGAGGGGGTGGGGGAAAGGAGGAAAAAATTTGGAACAGGAAGTTTTGCAAGGGTCAATGTTGAAAAATTACTCATGTATATGTATTATAAATAAAAAGCTTTGATTTAAAAAAAAAAAAAGCAAAAGCAAAATAGAAAAAAACTCACCAATCACCTCCTGAAAGGAATCCAAAAAGGAAAAGTTTGAGAAATATCATAAACAAAATCCAGATCAAAGCTTCTATATCAAAGAAAAAATACTGCAAGCATGCAAAAAGAGAAACTATAATCAGAATCAAGTAGACTAAGTACCATAAATGAAAATTAATCTTGAATATTCAAAAAGGTAGAAGAAATAGACTTACCAAAGAGAATAACTCACTCTACAGAGCTAAATATCACAATACAGCAGAAAAACATGTATTTTAATGGAATAGATGCCTTTTAAATATTTCTAATGAAAAGAGTAGGAAATCTAAACTATAGAGGAACCTAGACAAGCCAAGAAGGATAAATTTATTGGAGCATACTGAAAGATGTCATGAATTGATGTAGGACTAGCATTTTAACTAGATTTTCAAAGACTGAAGAATAAACAGATTTGGGGAAAGGAGTGTGTTTTCATTTGATTGTTTTAAGAAGGGAAAGAAAGATAAAAGAAGAAATAAACTAGTGTAAAAAGGAGGAAAAAAGGGTAGCTTTTACTGTAGTTGAGAAATGCATGTGTAAATATGTTCAATGAACCTCACTCTCCTCTAGTGAACTAAGCAGACAATAAATAGAGCACTGGACCTGAAGTCACTAAGGTTGAATTTAAATCCAGCCTCAGACACTGTATATGTGAATGTGTGTAAGTCAGTTAACCTCTATTTGTTTCAATTTCCTTAATGGGGATAAATAAATAAAAAAACAACAATAATAATAAGCACAAAACTCAGAACTATTTGTGAGGATCAAATTTCAAAATATTTAATAAAGCACTTAGCACAGAGCCTAGAATATGTTGGACTCTCTATATAAATTTTGATTCCCTACCCTATCTTAAATGAACAAAAAGAGAGTTGAATATACTCACAGCTTGGTGTAGAAATTCCTTCAGCTTAACAGGAAAATTGGGCATTAGGGATGAGGAATAAGTGGAGGTTAAAGGGGAAAAGAGTCACAAGCAAAAAATACTTGCTTAAAAGGAGACTAAGGGGAAGAAAAGGTGTTGGGGGAAAAAACTGGACTACAATCTCAAGAAATGTTTTAGATTGCTTCATAGAAAATTTAACAAAATCTATTATATTGATTTAATGAAGTAATATTCACAATAAAATTAACAAAAAGAAAATTTCAGAGAATCCTCAATAGCATTAACTAATGTAGCTGACACTAAACTGAGTAGCCTAAAAACAATTAATAAAAGTCAAAAACAACTTTAAAAGACTTAAGAAATTTGATTAATATAGCAAACAATTTTTCCAGAGTAACTATGATGAGGCATACCTGCCTGTGAAAAAAGTGCAGAGAGGTACAAAAACAAAGAAAGTCAAATTTTTTATTATGGTCACTGTCAATTATTTTATACTTTTTAAACCATATTAATCAATATTGTTTTAGACTATTTAAAATAACTAAAGAATATAAAGTTGGAATATTGCTATGATACAGAAAATGATGAGTTGGTGGATTTAGATACCTATGGAAAGACTTGAACTTCTGATGGAAGATACTATCCACTTCAAAGAAAAAGTGTCCTTTTATGTGTGTTTGTATCCATACTTAATGCAGAATAAAGTAAAAAGTGCACTGTGGAAAACAAAAGAAAACCTACAAGGAAGCAAAATAAAAATGGACAGTTCTGAACACAATGTGTACTATTTATTATGTAGACTTTCTTGAAATGGAAACATATTGCTTTATATTTTGAATGCTCTCATAGTCTACTGTGCACGTGGCAAATTTTTTTTTTTAGTAAAAATAGATCTAATTAAGAGATAAGGAGAAAAAGTACATCTTAATAAAAGGTACATAAACAATGATACTAAATGTATATGCAAGAAGTGGTAGAGCAGCCAAATTCCTAAAGAAGATTTTAAGCTAGTTACAGGAAGAAATAGACAGCAAAACAGACCACAATCTAGCAATCTAAATCTCAGAACCTCACCACAAAACAAACAAGAAAGTAACTAGGGAGATTAATAGAATCCTAGAAAACACAGATATGATAGACCTCTGTAGAAAACTGAACAGGGGGAGAAAAAAATACACCTTTTTCTCAGCAATATATCGCACTTACACAAAAACTAACCATGTATTAGGGAATAAAAACCTCACAAACAAATGTAGAAAGGCAGAAATTTTAATGCTTCCTTTTCAGACCACAATGCAATAAAAATTGTATTCAATAAAGGAACAAGGAAAGATAGACTAAAAAACCATTGGAAATTAATCTAATTCTAAAAAATGAGTCAAAGAACAAATCACAGAAACAATCCATAATTTCATCCAATAGAGAATGACAATAATGAAATAACACATCAAAATCTATGGGATGCAGCAAAAGCAGTTGTTAGGGGAAATTTTATCTCTCTAAATAGTTACATAAATGAAATAAATAAAGACGAGATCAATGAATTGGGCATGCAACTATTTTTTTTTTCCTTTTCCAATTTTGTATTTAAGCTTAAAATAAATATTTGAAGAGGGAAGAAAAAAATAAATACTTATTGACTGACAAATTTGAAGTGAGATGGTTAAGGAATGGGAGGCTCACCTGGAAGTGGGCCATAGCTGTCAAATATCATTGTTAGTAAAGATGATATTGTTAAGTTTCAAGCAGTACAAAGACTAGAACTGAAAGGTTCTCTATAGCTAAAGACATGGTGGGTATTTGATTTACAACTTGTACAACTGAAGCCATGATGTTAAAACCTAAAAATAAGTGAGTAGACAGTACCTCCCATGATATTAAATTCTTAAATTCTATTTCCAAGTGGCTAATACCTCTAAATTTCAACTGTATTACTGAACTAAAGAAAAAAAGAATTTTAAATTATGCAGTATTAGTCAATGACTCTGTGTTGAAATCCCACACAGCATGAGCCATGTTAGCTAAACTAACAAAATGAATAATTTAGTTCTTAGTCAGCAGGGATTCACCCTACCACCTTCATTATTTACTTCATAATATCCATTTCTGTCTTTCTTGAAACTTTGAATCCACTCATCAAAACAAAATTAATCTATCCTACATTTGAAGTAGTCTAGATGATCAAGAATTTACAACTCTACTTACTGGTCTGCTTTAATATATTGCCAAAACTGGGAAATCAATAATTATCAAACATTTCATACACACAAACACACAAAAATAAATTTATGGCCTTCAACAACAGCTAACAAAAAAGTGAAAGCATCAAGGAACCATGTGTTCACATCAACCCAGTACAAATCTTTTCACAAAGTCCAAGGCTTTAATTTTGTTACTTTCTCATACTCTGCCAAATAGCAAATGCTTTTCAGTCATACAGAAGTCCTACACGGATTCAAATTTATCAAGATGAGAAGTAGTCATGGATATTTGAAAATGGTCCCTATAAGCAACACTAGGGTTTCATATCCAACTAGTATTTGAACAGATCAGGTTTGACTAACAGTTTGCTCTTAATTATGAAAAAAAGAAATGGCAGTAAAAATTACTGTAGATTTCGTGAAGAGGTATAGCAGATGTTATGTGGAGGATGAATCTTTATTCCATCTGGCTGCTGCTGCCAGCCTCTCTTTCCCAGATTTCCTTAACTTGAAATGCTTACACCGTACAAAAAAAACTTAAGCACAACACATTTGTGATGCAGTTTGTCATTTTTTGCTTAGTTCAACATGAGTGAGATTGTTAATGTATTTTGACAAACTTGCATAACATCGTAAAATGTTTTGAACAATGCTGTTAAGGCCTCAATGCAATATTAATGACTGAATAATATTCCTGAATACAAGGTTTAATATTTAATGACCCAGAGTGCTGCTTGGATTTGATATAGAAGAAAAATGTGGTTTTGGAATCATTGCAGTTGTCATGTGGCCTGAGAATAAAGCTACAGATTGTAAGAGAACCTTTAACCTAAATTCTAAGCTATGGTCTCAGGTGAGAAATTGATGCTGCACCTACTGAACTTCTAGTAATGCTTATTATTCATGGCATGGAATCCAGGTATTCAAGTTTGATTTTTCAAGATTTTTATATCATTGTAAATTTATCCACTTGTGACACAGCTAAGGGAAAAAAAATGTATTCAGAATCTAAATCAAGATTAAGCCTCTTTTATTGGATAAGCAAATTCAACAGTTAGACTCACAAGTCAAGATGATCACTGTTCATTTTGTGAAAGAATAGCAGGCTTATAATTTGTACCCAAATTTTGGACAAAGAATATGCCTGAGGTATCTATGTCAAGTTTAGTTTATCTGTTACTCTTAGCCTAAGGATATGTAACTTGCAAACATGATCCCAAGTGAGATCTACCTCATTCAAAAGTAATTCCCAAAACTTCAAAGTTTGTAAGAAAATACCAGAACAGGATTTTTTGAAAGTTGGTTAAGTATGACAAGACCTCCAGAGATGTAGGGGAAATACTTTAAAGAAATCTTTAAAGGTATTTTAATATTACTAGTTTGAAATAAGGTATTAAAAGTATGAAAATGAGTTTCAATTCCCAACTCCCAATCTGCATTTGCATTTTATAAGAGATATTAACCAAGTAGATAAGCACTGTACCAGCACTGCTTCAATCATTTTAAATTAACCTAATGTTATGTGCGCAAAAAGAAAATAAGAAAAGTATTGAGGGTAGTGTTTATGTTTAGCAGTTCTTATCAAAGGACAAAAGAATGGTATGCTAATATTGGTAAAGCTGAGAGTCTGATTTATTTTCATTACAAATCCACTGAATAGTCAAGACATATTGTGATTGCTTTTAAACTAACAAAGAAAAAATATATCAGCCACTACCAATTCTGCTGGACTATCACTCATAAATGGAAGCACATTAATGATCCATTCAAACATTTACTGAACATTTCATATTTTATATGAACAATCCCTGAAGCTTGCCTCTTACAAATCTACAAGGCATATAAATAACATTAAAATCAGTTAAGTATTTCCAATTAGTCACATACAAAGTTGAAGACTAATTATTTAAAAAGGGCTTCTTAAATTTTTTCCATTCACAACCCTTTTTACGCAACCCTGTGTATAGAGTTATATAAAATAGATATACAAACATTTACTAATAATAAATCATAATTGCACAACTCTCACGTTCAGTTACGTCATCCCATATAGGGTTGCAACCCATAGTATGAGCTTTCACTTACATCATCTGATCTTTCAGTTTATCTGAAGTTCAATGATTTATATTCTTCACTTCAACCACCCAAAAAGGAAGACATAAAGGAATTCTACTATTATTCTGAACTATTCCACTATTAAGAGGCAGAACAGTAAAATTCCCTTGGACCATGACCTCGAATCTATTCTAACCTCCGATACCTTACCTGTGCCTTATTCTTAATCCATCAGCTCCCTTATTGTTTCAAGTATACCTAAGTCTCTTTTCGAAGGCTTTCTTGTCAGCATCTTAGACTTCTTTTATTCTTAAGCAGTATCTATGTTGCTCAAGTATATAAAAACTCAAAACTGATAGAAACTTTAAAGGAAAACCACTGACACTCCTAATTTTTCTCAAATTATCTTAAGGACAGAGGCTAGGTTTTCTGTCATTTTCTTTTTGTACTGGCAATTCCTCCCAATACAATGCCAATACATATAGTAAGTACTTAATAAATGCTGGCTGGATTTAAGTGAATACAGTCCAAACAGTACCTTAACCAAATGACTTTTATAACAGAACTGACAAATAGTTATTCAATCTCTGCTTAATGAGCTCTGAAGAGAATTCTATTTCTGAAGGCTATCCACCATGCTATTTGTTCATTTTAACAACTGGGGAAATTTTTTACTTATATAAAGTATATAAAGCTCAAATTTGTTCCTCTATAATTTGTAAACATTGACATGTGATCTTTTCCATCTGTACCCTGTTACTCACTCACATGACCACTTCCTTAATTTGGATTTTCATACCTGACTATTTGTTATTCACACCTCCAACTTTGTCTCCTTACTTCCAAACTTTTCTTTTTAATATATAGCATACACAAATAATCACTGCAAAGCACAAGTAATTCCCTTGTTCATGAATATTCAGTTATTTCCTAAAGTATCCTGGATAATATTAAGTAAATTGTTATATGCAGAACAAATTGTTTTTGATAACAGTGTTGTGCAATTTAATGGGTGCAAAATAAAATAATTAAATATATTGACTTACACAATAAACTTTCAATTTTTCATATCTTATAATATGTAATATGTCCTCTTTTGGCTGCAGTCCCTTATTTAACATAATTTGGCACTGTTCTTATAATGACATTTAATATCTAATTCTTCTGGATATTAAGATATTCTTAATTTTACATTTTTATGATAGTTAAATGTAGCACAAGAGCCATTTTTTCCCAAGTCTAGACTAGATAACAGCCCAAAGGCTATGATCTGCAGGGGATGGAAGGGGGGGAAGCAGAGGAGGGAGGAAAGAGTATTGAAGAGGAAAGAGAAATAAGTGATCAGGAGGGAAAGGAGAGAGAGCAGGGAATGTGGGGCAAATAGAAAAGAAGAGACATATGACACATGATTTTTAAAATTCAAATTTTTATATTTAATATTTTATTTTTTAATTTTCAACTGAATATTTACAAAAAGCACAAGAAAAATAAAACCTGTTACAATTATGTATAATCAAGCAATCCTCTTATTTGTAGATACCTGTTTTTTAAGTCATCTTAGGCTTAAAAAAAAAGAGTAATCACTGGAATTTTTTCCCAAAGAAAATTTCTTCTGGTATATTTTCTAGGTTGTAGTAAAGACTGAGAAAGCAAAAATGCTTCTTCTCACTCTGTCATCTTAACACCTCTTCCTACCCCACAAGTCTTCATGGGCTAATCAAGAGATTCTCCAAGCCACTGAAGTATTCTCATATCTATTTTTTAGAAAATATTTAACTTTTGAGATGGAATAAATTTATGTCCAAAGAAGATCTGGAACTCTTAATTGAACACCAGATAGATAATTTTGATTATATTAAGTTAAAAAGTTTCTGTACTAACAAAACTAAAGCAGAAAAGATTAGGAGGGAAGCATCAAATTGGGAAATCATCTTTACATTTAAGGGTTCTGATAAAGGTCTCATCTCTAAGATATATAGAGAATTATCTCACATTTATAAAAATTCAAGCCATTCTCCAATTGATAAATGGTCAAAGGATATGAACAGACAATTTTCAGATGATGAAATTAAAACTATTTATAATCATATGAAAAGGTGCTCCAAATCCCTATTGATCAAAGAAATGCAAATTCAGGCAACTCTGAGGTACCACTACACACCTGTCAGATTGGCTAAAATGACAGGAAAAGATCGATAACGATGAATGTTGGAGGGGATGTGGGAAGACTGGGACACTGATGCATTGTTGGTGGAGCTGTGAACGGATCCAACCATTCTGGAGAGCAATTTGGAGCCTATGCTCAAAAAGTTCTCAAACTGTGCATGCCCTTTGACCCAGCAGTGTTTCTATTGGACTTATATCCCAAAGAAATCATAAAAGAAGGAAAGGGACCCACATGTGCAAGAATGTTTGTGGCAGCTCTTTTTGTGGTAGCTAGAAGATGGAAACTGAGTGGATGCCCATCAATTGGAGAATGGCTGAATAAATTATGGTATATGAATGTTATGGAATATTATTGCTCTGTAAGAAACGACCAGCAGGACGATTTCAGAGAGGCCTGGAGAGACTTGCATGAAGTGATGCTGAGTGAGATAAGCAGAACCAGGAGATCGTTGTACACGGCAACAACAGTACTATATGAGGATCAGTTCTAATGGACATGACTCTCTTCAACAATGAAATGCTTCAAACCAATTCCAATTGTTCAGTGAAGAAGGCCATATACACTCAGAGAGAAGGATGTGAAATGTGGACCACAACATAACATTTTCATGTTCTCTATTGATGTTTGCTTGCATTGTATTTCCTTTAGCGGATTATTCTTTCTTATAGATAACGATTTCTCCTGAACAAAAAAATGATGTGTGGCAATAACTATACATATATTCGATTTAAGTATTCTAACATAATTATCATGTAGTGGATATCCTGCTATCTAGGGGACGGGTGGGGAGTAGGGGGGAAAAATTTGTAACAGAAAGCTTTGTAAGGGTTAATGTTTAGGAATTACCCATACATATGTTTTGCAAATAAAAAGTATTAATAAAAAAAAAATAAAATTGTTTTTAAAAAAGAAAATATTTAACTTTTTAAAAAATATGTATCATGATGCAAGGCCATGTATCAATGTTTTATCTCCACTTGGGAATTTCAGTAATTTCAGAATATTTCTGCTTTTCAATGTAACAACATATTTATTATAGTTCATCATTCTATTACAAAGAACAAGATTTCCAAAATGACATGAAAATTAAAAAGATAGGATGGATGGTGTACATTCTGATTAAGACAACCAAATCTTACATACTTATCTTCTGGCAACTATTCTGATATACCCATGAATGGCAAAATGAATTTCATGAGTTAAAATGACGTTTTTCCCAATATTCAATATGTCAGTATTTGTATTGTAATATCCATATTTTTTTAATCAAAGGTTAGCCAATGATTTTTACTTATTCTCTCTATTCATCCACATTCTACTCTCAAAATCATTAATAACCCCTCCAGCTATGAGATTCCTCAAATCTTTTCTTGTTTCTGATATTCCACAGTAATAGCTTGTCATTTCTTGGGTATTTTTGTTTTGTTTTCATTTCTGATCACCCTATTTACTATAGGAGCAATGGAATCAAATTCATTATGGGCTTCAATAGATCCTGAAAACATATGACTTTCTCACACCAACAGCTATTGCCATATCTCTAACATTTAATGAATTATATTCTTTAAGAACTACAACTTTTGTACATCTTTTGAGTTATATATTTTTTAATAATTCAAAATTTAAGAAAATGGAGCAATGATAAACACATTTGTATCACATGAAATCTAGCACTCAAATGATGAAGAATTAACTAAAGATATAGGAAAAATTCAATCCAGCTTCTTCTGATCAAGGTCAAACATTGTGAGTTAGCCAAGTATCAGCAAAAGCATATCTATCTATCTGGCCAATACTATCACAAAATTTAACCATATCAAATTATCACTTGCCCCAAATTAATTCACATAACACTCCATATGTCATTGTCATAAAAATAAATGATTTACTCTCTTAAATTTTCAAAGAGAAAAATGCAAATCTCTAAAATTAACAAACCTATATTTTATTTGTATAATACATACAAAACCCCTAAAAACTCAAATTACTGCAGAGTTCTCCAAATCCAAAGATGCACATTTAAAGTGATTTAACAACCAGATGTTATATAATGGAGAAGGGGGAGATGAAGTCAAGAACAAATATAAAGACAAGAATAGGCCTTGGCAGGAAGCAAAAACCATGTCTTTAGAGAATAGGACAAAGAAGACAATGAAGAATGATATACAGAGGTTTTGAATTATAGTTTAAGGGAGGAGACTGTGATGATTTTCTCAGTGAAGTAGAAAGAGGGGTCCTCTGATGAGAAGAGGGTAAACATATTACATTGGAGGCTTGAGGAAACTGATATAATTTGGAATGGCAGCTTTTGATGATTATTAGATTATTAAGGGAGAATAATGCAACTTCCAAGTAGCAAAGCAAGTCCAGTTAAGATTTTTTAATCCAAAGTTACTGACAACATACAATAATGTATATCAATATAAAGTAGAGAATTAAGTCAAATTAACACGATATGGTTTGAATATTTTATATCAAAATTTACAATTTTCATCCAGTACTGGAGTTTTAATAATTACTGTGTTTTTGTTTGACTTTAGGACTGGTACTCTATCCACTGCTTTACCTAGCTGCCCTTATAATTATCGTTTTAATAGATTTTGAGAAGTGTTAAGTCCAAGCTTTCTTCCTATGCCTTTCCATCAATCCTTTAATGTTCTAGACTTTTTCAAGCCCTTAAATATATATTTCATTTATCTTTCTAATTTTATCCAACATTCCCTTAACATGATTGGTGTACTTCAAGATCTGGATGGCAAATAAGTTAATATTTCCTTCCATAAATAGTATCTCTATATATAGTCTAACCATAAACAATACTTTTTCCTTCGATTATTTAGGTCCTTCATATTTCTACAAAAAAAATTTTTAATGCTATAATTCTATAAGTCTTACATGAAACCTGATACATCATATATTTTACTTCTATTTTAAATGTAATTTTTCCAATGAAAGCAGGGAACATAAGATGGAATTGTGATGAATTGTGTGGGCTAAGTTTTAATCCTCTTACTTCACAAAACGTGCTCCCATTAAATTTCTTTGTCGATTCTCTACCATTCTCTAAGTAAACATTTATATTACCCAGAAATAAGATAAATTTTGTACCCTTTTAAAATTCTATTCATTTCTTTTGCTTGTCATTTGCTAAGGCTATCATGTACAGCATAATGTGGAAAAACTGCAAAAGTAATAACAATAATGATAATAAATAGATCACATTTATATAGGGCTTTAAGTTTCACAAACCTCTTTATATACATTATCTCAAGTATTTGGAACTTAAGGCAAAAGTGTTTGGTGTTATCACATATATATCTGCTGGCTAACTATTTTTAGATGAATGCTTTTTAATCATTTTAATCATTTTATTTCAATTTGGTTTTGGGATGTCTTCAGAACTTATGAAGCCTGCTTCCACTATGTCTCCTGCAGCCATCCTTGAAAGCAATCATCATCATGAAAAAGGGATTGACCTTCCTCAAAACTATTGCAACAATTGCTCACCAACTGCCACCAAAAAGCAGACAGGCATAAGAAAAATGAGAGTAGCACAACTCTACCCTTAAATTCATCAGTCCAGTTTTCAGATCAGCCCTCACAGCCATTATGTGGGGAAGCATCTAATGTGGATAAAGGGCCAACCTTCCTCACCAGCTGTCAACTAACTGCAACCCACAGAGCAAGCAAGCCAAGCTCAAGTAGGAAAACACCCAGAAACCATTTTGGGAACAACAATGCTTCCAAATGGTTCCATTCTAGTTTCCACAGTATGAAAATACAAACCGATTAAAGCTCTTACGATTATCACAGTAATTCTTTTTAAGATGCAGAAGTTGGTTGCAACCAAATTCCTGGCATCTGTCAAATGATTCAACATCAAAAATTGACACAATTTTATCATTGGAAATAATAATAAAAGATAATGCTTTACCATCTACTTTGCTGCTGTACTGTAAGGACTATGGGATCTTTCAAACTAACTTGCAGTAGAAACCTTCTTTATGTGTCATCTTCCCCAGTGAATGCACTCTCCACTGGACAGCAGGGAATATTCTTTTGTTTCTTCTTGTATTCCTTGATTTAGGACAGTAGTTTTTACATAATTCATTCATTTCCTTTTAGTTTTAACATAAAATATTGCTAAATTGTTAAAAGTTTTCTTTTCCCATCCAATGATCTAATTTAATTTTTGTCATTGTTATTATTAAAATGATTAATCATTCTAATAAATTTCCTAATGTTAAATGATCCTTAGATCCCTTGTAAAAATTCAATTTAGTCACAATGAATAATTTTTAAGTATAATGCTACAGCTACTTGTTTATATTTTTTATATTTTTACAACTATTTATTACTGATAACCTTTTTTATCTTGTTTTTCTATTTTATCTTGACTAGATCTGGGTACTAAACCTGTATGTATCATGTGGGATTTGACAAAGTACCTACTTTTCATATTTTTGTAAACATTTATGAAATACAAAAACTATTTAACCTTTAAATATTTGAAAAAAATCATTTACAAATCCAACTAGATAAAGCTTCCTGCCCAAATCAAGGCCTAAGAATTTGATTTGTGTGCATTGTTGGTAGAGTTGTGAAATGACCAACCATTCTGGAGAGCAATCTGGAAATATGCCCAAAGGACTATCAAACTGTGCTTAGCCTTTGCTGTAGCAGTGTCACTACAGACCCAAAGAGATCATAAAAGAGGAAAAAGAACCAGATGTGCAAAGATATTGGTAGCAGCTTTTTTTGTAGTAGCAAGGAATTGGAAACTGAATGGATGTTCATCAGCTGGGGGAATGGCTGAATGTTATGATATATAAAGGTAATGGAATATTACTGTTCTATAAGGAATGATGAGCAGGCTGATTTCAAAAAAGCCTGGAAAGACTTACATACACTGATGCTGAGTAAAGTGAGCTGAACTAAGAGAACATTGTACACAGTACCAACAAGATTATATGATCATCAACTGTTATGGGTTGACTCAAAGGCAATTCCAATAGAATTGGGACAGAAAATGCCAACTGCATCCAGAGAGAGAACTATGGAGACTATGGATTGAAGCAGAGTATTTTCACTTCTTTTTGTTGCTGTTTGCTGGAATCTTTTTCTTTTCTTTGTTGTGGTCTTTTCCTTTTTGATCTGATTTTTCTTTAACAACTTAACAAATATAGAAATACGTTTAAAAGAATTGCACATATTTAACCTGTAACAGATTGCTTGCTGTTTTGGGGAGGTAAGGGAGAGGAGAAAAATTTGGAACACAAAGATTCACAAAAATGGATGTTGAAAATTCTATACATGTATTTAAAAAAAATAAAATATTATTACAAAAAGAAGTTAAATTATAGCTTGCTCAGTTTCTCTTTCTGAAACGAGGTAGTTTGTATTGCTAGTTTGTTGCATCGAGTATTTTAAACATGCTTGCTCATCCCTTTTACTTAATGTTAATGCTTTGCTGGTATTTAGAGAAACAGTATTTTCTGATACTTTATTTCTGTCAGTCATCATGAATTACTGTTGTACTTTTGATTTTTTGATATTTTGACATTATGATTTTCATTTTTTAAATTATTTTTTATAATTTGATTGAAAATAAAATAATCTAATAATTTTTCTACCATTTTGGACAGCTTTGTGTTTTGATTTTCAATTATAAATCTTTTTGTTCTCAATTTTATTTCTCCTTTCATTTTCAAAATTTCAATTTTTCTGCTTTTGAGGAATTATTAATTTCCTGGTATTCTTATTTTTCTAACTGCAAGTTCAATTAACTTCTATATCTTTGTATTTTCTCCTATCAGAAGCTAAGAAAGCAATAAAAAGAATAACTTACAAAAAAACCTACAAAAGTATAAATAAAAAGAACACTAAAGAACAAAACCAAAATTACAAGTAAAATGATGGGAAATGTTATTAATCCACTGAAGATAAGGGACACCTGTTAAAAATTAAACTACAAAACCCTACATTAAAATTAAACTACAGATAAAACACACCTACTAAAAATTAAATTATAAAAACAGAAATCAACTTATGGAAATAATTAATTTGGCTACTTATTTTCAGTTAAAGTGTTTTATGTGGGAGGTTCTTCTGGTATTGACTAAGAGTCACTGGAGTCAAAACAAAATATGCTAGTAAAAAAGATGAAAAATAAATTATCTAGTCAAATATGGAAAAATGTACACACACACACACACACACACACACACACACACACACACACCTATACACTTCTGGTGTTTGTTCATGTTTTCTGAAAAGTTAATTAATTCAGTGGCTTAAACGTAAAGCATATGCAAACCTCAGGGATCATTCCCTTTAGAAGGAGAAAAAACTAACAAACAAAATGACTAAGGGTCAAATAATAAAATTACAGAATGTTAAAGCTCAAAAAGGCATTAAAGATCATTTAACTTAATCCCCTCATTTTACAGAAGAGGAAATTAAGCCCTAAAGAAATTATAATTTGCACAAAGTGACAAATGTGGATAATATTAATCCAAAAAAAAAAAAAAAAAAGTAAAGCATGTTACTTTTTCAGAGACTGTTTTTCACTAATTTGAGAATCAGATCCCAAAAAAAGGATTTCCTCATTTTTTGCAGAAAATTTTAAGTCATTTTAGTCCTGTCAGAATCCTTCAGAAATCTTAAATGCTCCCTAATAATAACGCTGATTAAGAATCCTCTTAATGCATGTGAATATGATGTTAATAAGTCCTGTTCAACTATTCCTGACTCGATCTGGGGGTTTCTTTGGCAAAGATAATTGGAGTGTTTTGCCATTTCCTTCTGCAGCTCATTTTACAGATGAAGAAAGTGAAGCAGAATTAAGTGACTTGTACAAGGTCACAGTTCTAGAATCCAAGGCCAGATATCTTTCTGATTCCTGATCTAGCATGCTATCCACTGTGACACCTAGCTGTCCTCACTTTTGCATACTCTTACTCTAACCCAGCTTCGCTGCCTATTTTTATTCTCTTTGGTAAAATTTTTATTGGCTCTGCAAACACATCTAGGAATATGGTGGCAGAGTTGAAGTAAAATAATTCTGCAATTCAGGAAGTTTAAAACCAAAAGTTTGCATAAAAAATTTTCCTATTTGCATCCTTCCATTTTGACTCTTAAAATTTCTAAGGATGATGCTATTGAAGTAGGTATCTCTGGGTGAGGTTTTTAAAAACACACGTTACTCCATCTATTGCCTGTGTGAAAGGAAATAAAAACAGCCATTTATGAAGTACCTACTATTTGCAACATCTCATTTTTATCTTTGCAACAACCTAGGAGGTGGATTCGGCCATTTTGCAATTGAGGCACATAAGGTAGAGAGAGGGTAGGTATTTGCCCATAATCATACCATCAGTAGGAGTTCAAAGATGAATTTGAACTCAAATCTTCTGGATTCCTGGCCCAGTCTCTATCCACTGCACTACCAAGCACTATCCACTATGCTGTACAATTGTCTCTGAACCAATTAGAAGGTGGTATTACTCATGATGTCCAATTACCCTTCTTTGTTAGATTATATAAATGAATGCATACTCTAAATTAGTGTAGTCCTTAGCTGTCAACTATCTCCATGTAACATGGAAGTCTGGTATTTGCTGATTAAGGTATTTCCGTAAACTTTTTGGTTTCTTTGTAATGGCAATTAACTTCTGTATGAAATTATCACTGTTTCTAACTACTTTCTTCTCTATATAACACTTTTTTCCCCCAACAAACTTTTAAAACAGCAGTTTCAAAATGAAACTGCTTTAACTGGGGCACTACCTTTCATTTTTAATCTTTCTAGATAATTTTAAAAAGTCAGTAGTTTGTACACAAATATATTATTCAGGGATGACATGGAAATGAGTAACAAGTCAGTTCCTATCTATTAAAATAAAATGGAATGAGTTTTTTAAATGTTACTTAATTTCTCATTCTTATGCCCAGCCCCTTAGACTCTACTCTCAAAGTATTTCTAGCTTAATGATTCAAATTCTCTAGTTTATTTCTCATTACATGCAATGAATCTGTCTTTTGCAAAAAAGTTAACATGTTAACATAAAATATGAAATGGAACATCCTAACAATTATTTACTCTTCACATGAAGTTGAAAGAACAATAAGATGATAACACTAGAGCTAGAAGGAACCATAACAAAGTTCCAATCTAACCTCACTTTGCAAATGAGGAAACTGAGGCCCACTTATCTCTTTTAATTATCAGTATTATCTCAAGCAAATTACTTAAAGAGAAGCACTTTCTATGGTAAACCCTAATGACAATCTAGCTAATTAACATACCTCAAGTCATGCTTTATTTTGATGTGTACTATTCCATCCTAGTCTACTGAAAAAAATATTATAAACTAGAATTATTTGCTATTTAAAATATATTTTTTAAATTTTTATCATGTCCCATTTTTGAGTTCATGTTTATAATATAGAGCTGACTCATTTACTAGCTTAACTTTATTTTATTTTTTTTTTTTTTTTTTTTTGGCTGAGGCAACTGAGGTTAAGTGACTTGTCCAGGGTCACACAGCTAGGGAATGTTAAGTGTCTGAGACCACATTTGAACTCAGGTCTTCCTGACTTCAGGGCTGGTACTCTATCCACTCTACCACCTAGCTGCCCTACTAGCTTAACTTTAGGAAATAACTGCAATATTATAGTACCATTGGGCATGTTCCTAGACAACCACTAAATTTCAAATGTTCTATTTCATGTGTATATGTTTAACTTGTATGTCTCTAAGAATTTTTAAATCCTGCATAAATTCATTAAAATTCATTGAATTTAAGTTTTTATATCAGTTTCTCTTATGTCCAAACATTAGCTAAGTTAACATTGTTCAATTATTTTTAATTGTAACTAGTCCAATCTGACAAGAATTTGTTGAGTGTCTGACACTGTCTTTTAACAGTAGTTCAAATTAAGAGTTATACAATGCTTTGCAATTTACAAACTATCTTCAATCAAGGTTAAGTGACTAAAGCTAAATATCAAGAGTTAAATAAATACAGAAGGTGTGCCCAAAAGGCAAAACCTTTCCAAACAACTTAAAACTTAGAGATAGCAAAGACAAGATCAAGTATTACAGACACTATCATGGAAAGTTGGTCTTTTGCTATTCTATTCTAATGAAGTTTAGGTTTTATGAGAAAAGAAATGGAAAATAAAACGGGGTGGGAGAGGATGGAAGTAGAGGAGACAGAGAAAGAGAGAGAAAAACCATAACAGGTGTTAAGACAATTACAGGGTGAAGTAACAAGAGAATAAAGGGAAAAAATGAATTCTGACAGTACTGTAATAAGGCTTTAGTTTTTAGCAACTCATGATCCTAGAGTGCATCCACTACCAACAGAGAATGCCATGCTTAAGCCAAGTGAAGGATATGCCAAAGTAGAAAGAAGAGGACAACATCCTGGTTGCTGATTTTTTATTATGGTCCAACAACTCCAAGGCAAAGATATTAAAAAAAAAAAAAAAAAAAAAAAAGGTTGGGAAGAGCTAGTCTCTGAGTCCCCTCCAAGCTGTTATGCAGCACTACTATAATCTGTTACCCTACTTGGAGTTTTCTTGGCCAAAATCTGAATGTGGTTTGCCATTTCTTATTCCAGAAGAGGAAACTGAAATAAACAGGATGATGTGACTTGGGTCACACAGCTAGTAAAGGTCTGAGGCCAAATCTGAATTCTGATCTTCCTGCCACCAAGCCTGATTTATTTTCCATTGTGCAACCTCACTGCCCATCACCTCCCAAAGCACATACTATTTCTAATGCTGCCCTCCCCCCCGCCTTTTCTTTTCTCTTCCTCCTCTTCTAATTATTTTAGTTTCTAGTTTAATGGACTTTCTTTCTTTAAATGTCTTCTAATTCATAAAATATTCCATTTAACAGACATTTAAGCAGTTCAGGTGAGCTGGCAAGTATCTCATAAGCAATGGGATTTTTTTGTATTAAAGTTATTTTAAGAATCCCAGGGCATATTAACTTGATGCTTTATAGGTGGAATCTCATTTAGTTCATCATTGATTTATAAAACTTTTCTAGATGTATTCATCTATCCTCTCCAGTTTATACAACACCGTTTAAAAACTATATGACAGCAAAGATATCACAGAGAAAATTCTATTTCCTAATGGCCAAAGAACTGCCATCTTTTTCTGGAGAGGAAATGAATACACTAAGTAAAATAGATTCATTGCCAAGGTAGAATCCTAAAATCATTGCCTTCATAATTGGAGACACAAAAGTGTGTATACATTGAAAGACAAAGCATATCTCTATCTTTCAAATGAGAAATTATTATATTCAGTGATCAAAGTTGTCAGGTAAGGAGATTCCCCGTTCTGCATGCTACCATTAGTGGTATAGTAAATGAAAGCGGCCATTATGAATAAAGGTGTCATCACTGATCTCAGTCTCAGCATATTAAATTACCAATGGTTTCTTGGATTAAAATGTACATAAGACTTTCCTATCATACATGCCTGACAAAAATTCTAATTTTGTAGAAAACAGAACTTAATTGTAAGTCACAGCAAAGCCACAGATATTTCAAACAGAACAGAAAATACTTAAGCACCATCATGTCACATTTTCCTGAGTTTTGGAGTTATTAAATGATCATAATAATAAGGAATTTAATCTTTTCTTTTTGTATTCTCACCAGACCTATGTCAGTAAACTAAAATAAACATGTTATTAAAACAGAATCAATAGAAAGCTTTAAAATATACAGTACCACAAAAGGTCAAGCCCTGGTATTGATTTTAATATAACATTTTTTGTGTAGCTTCCCAAAGGGTTCTTTCCTAATATTGTTCTTCATTTTTCTTTCACTTTGTTCCCTCACTGGTGAATGTGTTGTTCTCATCTGCAAAGAGCTATCTACAAAAAGAAGCTGGTTGATTATGTGTCATTCTTATGACATGCTACTAGGAAATAAGGGTAGAAGGAAAGGACATTTAGAGATAGTGAGAAACACAACTGAGCACCATCTAATTCAGCTTCCAAAACTGAAAGCAACATATTTTCAATGAGGAGTAAATGATCTCTCAGTACCCAATGTAGTACAATGCAATGTTTATAAAATTACACTGCAAAGAACTCTGACACTTCATGTCTGCTTCTGAATGAACCTTACACTGTCTGTTAATAGGCATTAAAATAATTTTAGAAGATCTTATTACAAGGGTTCTTCCAAGGTTTTTTTAAACCAAAGGGTGGAAAAGTTTGAGATCTACCAATCTAGGACATATATATTAAGGTATACAGAGATAAGGAATACTTATTATGAACATAAGACTAGTCAGAAGAGATCTGAATATGAGTACTGGATCTGACAACTACTAACTATGTGACCCTGAGTAAGAGATTTAATCTGAATCTCAGTTTTGTTATCTATAAAATAGTGGTATATATCTGCACTAAACAAGGTGGTTGTCTCTTCCTCAGACATAAGGGATCTATTAAACACTTAATATGTACCTGACATGGTGGTAATATTAATCACTTAAGAATGCAAAGAAAGGCAAAAACATTGTCTTAGCCCTCTGGGGAGGACATATTGACGATAGCAGACATTTCTATGCCAACTTCATAATAAGTAATATCAGTCAGATATGATAGTGATGCTTGTTATTTTTTGTTTTATAATTTCCTGAAAATTGTAAGGTAAATTTGACAGGTATATTTATAAAGTGTACAGTTCCTTTAAAATTATGGTCAATTTAAATGTATATTAATTTTCAGTTTCCATATTGTTTTATATCATTTTGATGGATTAGCTAGTTTTAAATACATACTTGTGATTTTTAAAAAGTTTTTCATCTATGGAGGCTATTTAGAACTAATGACCTTTTAATAGTTGCATGAAAAATGTTCAATTAAATACTGCAAAGTATTTTAGAATCCATCTTTAATAAACTGAGCCAATATAAATGAGAAGATGGAGATAAATGGGCAGGCAATACAATAGCTATACATATATAAGTAGATAGAAATCTTATTGGGGCTATTGCTGGGCCTAAAAATTATTTACCTATAATAACACTTCCTGAGTTACAATATGATTTACAAAACTCTAATATATGTCTAAAACTGGTAGTAATGACAAATTATTTTCTATTATCTTTTAACTTCTTTTCCCACCTTCCTACCTCCCTCCCTATCTACCTATCAGGAAAGCAAAGTTCTAGAGCAATGGATTTAATTCATAGTAACATAGAACTAGAAGGAAAAATAAAATTAATGCAATTAACTCCTAAACCAAAATTTAAGCTATTACATGACACACATATCATTAAAGTTTCTTTTTTTTTCATTTAGTGAAAAGGCAAAAAAAAAAAAAAAAAAAAAAAAAAAAAAAAACCCACACCATATCAAAAGGTGTAACTCTAAAACATATCTAAGAGATATGTCTGCAGGAGCTAAAAACTTCAGTGAATGGAGGAAATTGTTAATGGTTCACAACTAATAAATTGTTCCCTCATTTACATATATTTTGATGGAAGAATCCAATATTCCAGCTCCAAAGGTAAATCAGGACAGCTAATTTTTTAAAACTGATTTTTAAAAAATGCAGTTTATAAATAAAATGTGATATTTACAGAAACATAACTACTATGATTAAAAGGTAAATAAATAGTATTACCAGCAACCAAAGATGCATGAGTACATGTAATACAATAGGATGTCAGAAGAAACCTGAGGTTTTGGTTATACTCCTTTTCTTTTTGGTGGTTAGTAGGAACTATATTTCTTTCTGAACTATTTCTTCATATCTTTTAGCCATTTATCTGCAGAAGCATGGTTCTTCATATTATTTATTTGTGTTAATTCTCTATATATTTTAGATATCTATGACAGAGATACTTCTTACAAAAATTTTTCCCCAATCATCAACTTCCTTTCTTATGTTAATAGCATTGATTCTGTCTGAGCAAAAATTTCCAGGTAATGAAAATTATTTTAACTTTTGTGTTTATTCTTTGTTTAAGCACTATTCCCATAAACATAACTAGGAAAATTAAATGATCTGATTCTTTTCTTTTTTTCTTTCTTTTTTTTTTTTTTTGCCTTTTGCTGAGGCAATTGGGGTTAAGTGACTTGCCCAGGGTCACACACCTAGGAAGTGTCTGAGCCCAAACTTGAACTCAGGTCCTTCCTCCTGACTTCAGGGCTGGTGTGATCTGATTATGCATTTTGAAGACATTGTGGCAAACTGCCTCAGATGATGGGTCTAATTGCTATGAAAATATCTTCCAGTTTTCCCCAAAGTTCAAGAAACATCAAGAAATCTTCTCAAAAAAACTGTGCTCTTAGGTTTATTGGACACTGAGTTATTACTAAATTCAAAAAACTTCAGTATCTCTATCAATTTACATTATTATGTTTTAACAGTTGTCTCTATTTATTACTACTTTATAATATAAACTGAGATCTGGAAAGGCTAATCTCCACTACTTCCTTTTATTTTACTATTTTCCATGAAATTCTTATTTTTACAAATATCATTATTTTGTCTAGCTCTATGAACTACTTCTCCTTGATAGTTTGGTATAGCCCCACATCTCTAAATTAATTTACAGAGTAAAATCATTATTATATTGGTTGGAATGACCTAACTATATAATTGCATTTATACAAGTCTCTAATGTATCAAGGCAGATTTACCTTCAGTTGTGTCAAGCATTTTACAATTCCTTTTAATGAAATGTCTCTCATTTACTCCTGAATTTTGCTGCTTCTATACAGAAATGCTATTATTTTTGTGTATCTAAGATAAGAAGGCAAACTGCTGATTATGGGGAAAAAATCTGCATAAAATATCTCTTATAAGGGTCTTATATCCACAATTATCTGTGCAAACTAGCACACATATATAAGACTCACGAGTTATTTCTCAGGGAATTAGAGATCCAAGCATATGAACCAACGGTTTCAAAAGAAGAAATACAAGCAATTAACAACCATATGAAATTACTCTAAATAACCAAGATGAAATATAAACCATAACAACTCTGAAGTTTCCCCTTATTCCCAACAAACTTGCAATGAGTTAAAAAACTGGTAATAGTCAATGTTAGAATAGCTGAGGAAAGAAAAGTATTCGATGTCAATAGAGCCAAAAATCAATTCTGAAAAGCAATTTGAAGTTATGGTAGAAAAGTGACTAAAATATTGATATTCTTTGATCCAAAGATTCCCCAGTGCTATGCATTACCCCAGAAACATCAGAGGGAAAAGTTGCAAGGATATTAATATATTTATAGTAGCATTTTGTGTGGCAGCAAAAAAACTAGAATTAAAGTATGCATAAGTAGCAAATAGCTAAATGTGATACATAAATCTAATAGAATACTACTGCAGCCTAAGAAATAACCAATATAAAGAATTAAGAGAAATATAAGGAAACGCAGTGATGTAGAATGAAAGAAGGAGAACCAGGCAAATGATATATCCAATTACAACAATGCAAAAGGAAAGAGTACAACCAAACTGAATGCTTTGTCATTAAGTGACCAGATTCCCTTTTCTGTGCATATGGGAGATTATGGACATAAAACACTGTACATGCTATCAGGTTGTTGCTGTGTTGATTAGTTTTCCTTAATATCTCTCCACACACACTCTCATACCTTTTCCAAATACATGCAAAAATAGTTTTCAATATTCACCTTTGCAAAACCTTGTGTTCCAAATTTTTCTCCCTTTCTCTTTCCCTCCTTCCTCCCCAAGACAGCAAGAAATCTGATATAAATTAAATACATGTGCCATCCTTTTTTTTTCCCCCCTTTTCCTTTTTTTGCGTGAGGCAACGGGATTAAGTAACTTGCCCAAAGTCACACAGCTAGTAAGTGCTACGTGTGTGAGTGGATTTGGACTCAAATCCTCCTGACTTCAGGGCTGGTACTGATATCTAGCTGCTTCTATATGTGCAATTCTTCTAAATATATTTCCATATTCATCATAATGTGCAAGGAAATTCAGATTAAGAAGGAAAAATACAAGAAAAAAAAAACAAACAAGCAACAACAAAAAGGTAAAAATACTATGCTTTGATCCACATTTAGTCTTCATAGTTCTCTCTCTGGATGCAGATGGTACAATGCCTTGGATCACCTTGCTGTTGAAAAGAGACAAGTTGATCACAGATGATTATCACATAATCTTATTGCTATGTATAATCTCCTGGTTCTGCTCATTTCACTTAGCATCAATCCATATAAGTCTCTCCGGGCCTCTCTGAAATCATCCTCCTCATCATTTCTTATAGAATAAAAACATTCCTGAACATTCCTATATCGTAACTTAATCAATCTCCAACTGATGGGCATCCTTGCCACTACAAAAATTTTTGCACAGAAACATACTTTACCTCTTCTGATTTTCTTTTCTGATTTTTTTTTGTTTGCTTTTTCTTTCTCATATTTTTTTTGTTTTGTTTTGTTTTATTTTCCCCCTTTACTTCTGATTTTTCTTTCACCCTTATGGCTAATATGTTTAAAATTATTGTATTGTATAACCTATATCAGATTGCTTGCTATCTTGAAGAGGAGACACAAAATCTTACAAAAATGAATGTTAAAAACTATCTTTATATGTAATTGGAAAAATAAAGTGCTACTAAGGGGAAAAAAAAAAAAAGAAAGAAACTAGAACAGGAATACCAGATAAGACTTGTAATAATGATGAAAAGCTATGATACAGCTAAATGATTAGGGAGGAGTCAAAGTCCTGCCCTGCAGTAAAGAGATATAAAAAGATTTCCTTGCTGCAGTGAGATATAGAAGGACTGCTTTCCTAACAGTTATGATTATGCAATCTAAACTTGTAGTAGGCCAAATAACGTTTCTATTCCATTCATCAGTACATAAATTAGACCAAGGAAAATGAATGGGGAAAATAATCCAATCCTGGGAAATCACTAGGAGTGATCAGCAAAAAGGATTACGGTACTCAAGAGTAGAATATAATGGAGTTTACTCATCTGGCAAGACCTGACAATGAAGAGAGGGGAGCCTAACAGTACAAAGGTTACCTAAGAAAGAATTGGGGGATAGGAGAAATAGAGAGCACACTGAGGGCAAAGAATAGAAAGTAGGAGCATTAGGAGGGAGAATGCTTCCTGGATTCAAATCTAAGACTCTACCATTCTTTCCATGCAACCTCTTTGAAGGCACTAATAATTAACTAGTGCTTAATATACATATGTGCCATGTGCTGTAAAAGATAAGAGACACCACATATGAATGTTATGGAATATTATTGTTGTGTAAAAAATGGCAAGCAGGATGATTTCAGAGAAGCCTGAAGAGACTTGCATGAACTGATGCGAAGTAAAATGAGCAGAACCAGGAGATCACACAGCAACATCAAGAATATGCAATGATCAATTCTGATGGACGTGGCTCTCTTCAACAGTGAGATCATTCAAACCAGTTCCAATTGTTCAGTGATGAAGAGAGCCATCTACACCTAGAGAGAGGCCTGTGAATGAAATAATTTGAAACATCATAGCAGAATGCCAGTAGTTACTGGCAAAGATATAATGCAACAAGAGTATATATCACTGCAACTATTACAACAAATAAAAAAAAAGTTACTTCATTAGATTATGCTCGATTGAGCCTTTTCAGGTCTTGTATTTGTGTATTGTTAGATAAGTTCTTAAAGAGGAGGAATTTTTCTTGTAGTGCTGAAAAATGCACAAAAGTAAAGATAAGCCTAAAATGAGTCAAAAAAATTTAACAAGAGTGGTATCTAAAAGGTTTATAATTCTAAAAGAATATCAAGAGTATACATGATATACAAACTAAATAGTCATTAATAATTGTTGGCTATTTAAAGTATAGTGCTTCTATTTAAAAATGCAAATATTCTACTTGAACTTAAAGAGGAAAAAAGCAGTAACAATGAAACATAATACAACTCTATATTTTTTGCAAGCTTATAAAGAAATTAATGAGTGATGACAAAATCATCTTCCTATTAAATATGTAACTAAGGTCAAAGTCTACTTTTAAGCTCAATAAAAGAATTATTCTTAACGAAGAAGAGAACATCATAAACTAATGGGCATGAAAAAGAATTAAAAAGTAAGCTACCAAGCCAGTTTTCAAGGAATGATATGTTCATATAATAGAATGTCTTAAGAGTTTTTAATTATAGGACAGACAGAACAGAGAATACTCAGAAAATAGTAAGAACTTAATAAGTGCTTACTGAATGATTCAATTATTCAAAAGTTATGACTGGATATTCTGCTATATTTTTCTCAGGTGTCTTTACAAAATAAAATAGAAAAGCATCCTGCCATTCATATTAATCACGGCCCTGAAAAAAAGCTGACAGCTAGAGCTGCTAGACTACAGGTCATCCAACATATAACCCTTACTAAAAATCATAAATCCATTGTCAATATCTTTCAAGGCCACTTCTATCCCTAGAAGGTTATGATATTTAATAAAGAATATCACTTTCAACAATTCTTATTTCCTATCTCTTTTAAAAATTCATCAATTATAGGTAGGTTGGTATGTTTCAGTTAGGAGAAGGCAGTATGTAAAAAAACAACCATTTTCAATGTATATCAATGACTAGAAAACAGGGTTCAAACACTATGCTAAATTAAAATTTTTATAAGACAAGTACCTGTGGTTTCTGGAGTAATTACTGAACTGTGTTTTTTGGGTTTTTTTATAAGCCAAGATTTCATTCTTTTCGTCTTTCACGTCTAATTTTCAGTATAGTAAAAAATAACTATTCTTAGAAGTCCTATTTCCAAGATTTACCTATTCTACCATGATACAAGATGGTAAGTACTGCAAACACTGGCCTGAGGCAGTCAACCATAAGTAAATTATTCCCTTTTTTTCTTTCACTCACAGCAGAAATCTTATCACAACAAAGCTGCCATACGTAATTACTGAACTTCTCAAAGTTATACATGGGATTATTCTTTAGAGAACAAAAAGTAGAAATGAGTTTAACATTTACTTTATGATAATATAAAGAACAGCAATAAAGACATTACTATCCAAAGTTATAAAATTAAAAATGTTATATGGTATTTATTAAGATTACATATTTCAATTGGGCTATGTGCTAGAAAAATGTTTTTATGCACTGAATCAATTCATTTTAAATCTAGTATTAGTATACTTTTAAATTTAAAGGGAAAAAAGTATACTCATCTCTTGTCCATTTTTAGACAGAGATAAGAAATTCTGATGTACAACTATTTGGTTGCAACATCTTACATTTATTCCCTTTCCTCTTGAGATCTTGAAAAAGGTTATTAAAAATATAACAATTTTACTTGCCTTTCTAAGGTAAGAGGTGAAATTCAAATGTCAAAGGCTAGAGGTCTCAAGAGTTCCCATTTTTCTTGCTGTCAAAATTTGGTTTTGGTAAGGAGGGCGCAGGTGAAAAGTAAGCTGAGTTTTTATACTGCTTACTGAAATCCATTAATTCTGACTAAACTGGCCTCCAACAATTTCAATGTGATATTGTCAATGATTTACAAGACAAGAAACACACTAAATCACAATCAAAGAAAGAGTACAGACATATGCTTGAAAATTCACTAATGGGAATAGATATTCCCTTTATCAGGATTTACAATGAGAAAAACACAGAATACAAACTAATGTCTATGACATTCCCTAGTATATGTACTAAAATTTTTGCATATTTAACATATATAAGAATTTTAATAACTAAAACCTTAAAATAGATAGTAGCACTGTTAGATCCTAAAGTATAATTTCATCTATATTGCTCTGCAGTAGAACCAAGAAACAGAATCAGACCACAGATATATTCAACAAGCTTTAATAATTCAACATTAAAAGAATGCAGGCTCAAAAATTAAAATGAGGATAACTTTTGAAATTCCTTCAATTTTTGAGAAGTGGCTTTGTAAGGGTTAATGTTGAAGAATTACCCATACATATGTTTTGCAAATTAAAAAAAAAAATTTTTTTTGAGAACTGTAAGGTTACTATCTTTATACATTTTGATTGAATGCATCTCTAAATATGTTCCTATGTGAATTTTTTGCTTAGTTTTGTTTTACAATTATAGTCATAGTTGGGATTTGTAGAGAGAATAGCAGACAGTCTGCAAAAACTTTTAAGTTCCCACAAGGTAAAATAATTCTCAAATATTCCAATAAGAAACTACAATAAGTGAATTCTTCCATACAAAGTCAGTCACAAATCCATGAATAAGAAAAGGGAGGCACTAGCAAAGCCAGCACCAACAGAGGGTACCCTCCCAGTACAAGAGATAAGACTATATGTAGACCCTCCAAAGTTCTATGTCCAGAGGCAGCAATTGTGGGAATACTCCTCTGAGATAGTTTCATGTTGGGTAGAAAGTTCTAGAGAGGTCAAAAAGGTCTAGGATGGAGACTCTGGAAGCCCCAGGAAATTTGCAATAGCCAATGATCAGTACAATGACAACATTCAAACTGGGACAACCCAAGCCTAAGAACTCTCAGCTCCCTAACATAAGACTGATAATCAAGATAAGTAGAAAGACAATAAAAACATAAGACACTCTTAAGGAGTTCAAATCATCAGGCCTGGATAAACTACCCTGGAGGACATTGACAGAACTGGCAGCCATGATTGGTAAGCCCCTATTAATGAACTTTGAAAAACATTCAAGAATAGGAGAGCTACAGGAAAAATGGAGGACAAATATTAACCAATGTTTAAAATAGAGTCTATAAAGTATAGGGCAATGGACTTGATTTTAATTCCTGACAAAATTCTGGTTATTGTCCTTTCTTTAAGAGGACCAAAATGAGATCACTGTGTTAAGAGTCAAGATACATTATGTATGACTATTATCAGATCAATGCAAGCTCAGAATGCTCTTCAACAGGTCAGATACAAATAGTCTCTATGAACATCTGGGGTAGATTCATTCTCTAAATTTCTTCTGAGTTAATCAATTTTGCTTTGCTCATAGAGCAGAACACCTTCTCTCATGAGGGCACATTCTTCTGTTAGGTGGTTCTGTGCTAGTATCTCCCATGTTATATATATATATATGAATGCAGAACTTTTTTCTTCTTTCTTTCATCTTTTTTGAATATAGGTTTAGCAAGTTCAAAGGGCATGCACTATTTAGTAACTTTCTATGTACTACTCCAAATCGCTTTCCAGTGCCCATCAATTGGAGAGTGGCTGAATAAATTATGGTATATGAATGTTATGGAATATTATTGCTCTGTAAGAAACGACCAGCAGGATGATTTCAGAGAGGCCTGGAGAGACTTGCATGAACTGATGCTGAGTGAAATGAGCAGAACCAGGAGATCATTATTCACGGCAACAACAATACTATATGAGGATCAGTTCTAATGGACATGACTCTCTTCAACAATGAAATGCTTCAAACCAGCTCCAATTGTTCGGTGAAGAGAGCCATATACACCCATATACAGAGAGAGGGATGTGAAATGTGGACCACAACGTAGCATTTTCATGTTCTCTATTGAAGTTTGCTTGCATTGTATTTCCTTTATTGGATTATTCTTTCTTGTAGATACAATTTCTCCTGCACAAAAAATGATGTGTGGCAATAACTATACATATATTCGATTTCTTAAGTATTCTAACATAATTATCATGTAGTGGATACCCTGCCACACATGAGGGGTGAGGAGTAGGGGGGAAAAATTTGTAACAGAAAGCTTTCTAAGGGTTAATGTTTAGGAATTACCCATACATATGTTTTGCAAATAAAAAGTATTAATAAAAAAAAAAATCGCTTTCCAGAATAGTTGTTTTGATTCACAGGACTAGCAATAATGAGTGCATCAATGCATCTGTTTTTCTTCTCCAATATTTATCATTTTCTTTTTTGGTCCTCTTTGCAGCAAGAGTAGGGGAATGAAGGAAAGAGCCTATTTTACTGGGAAATAAAAAGAAAGCTGAACACTCCAGCATGAAATACATACACCAACTAAATATAATATTCAAACTCGAACTAGATTCAAAGAAATTTCAAAGACAAGAAATATACTGATTTGTTTTACTTCTTAATCAAAGCAGTCTTTTTTTTAAAAAAAGTTAAATCTCTGCTTTCTAATTATATACTCCATCAAGCTAATTTAATTAATTAATTATATAAGTATTATGTGGGAAACAACTGAAATACATGCAGATAATTTCAGTAGTGTTAATTGCATTCTGATTTAAGAAATTTAGTGCCATGAGCTTTATATACTCTAAAGGAAATGTGAGGACATTACTTTAATATTCATAAATGTTATCATAAATATATATTTTTAAATAAGGTAATTTTTTTGAATTGCCAGAGAGGTATCATCTAGCCTAATGCCCTCATCAATTTAAAAATAAGAAAATTGGGAGCCAGATAATATATATACCTTGCTCAAGAAAATTAATGACAAACCCACATTATGCTCCCTGACCCTCAGTTCTCAGTTTCCTAAGGATAACATTTAGTTATCTTGGTTAGTTGTTGTCCTTCATTTTCAAAGAGGACCAAAATGATATCGCCATATTAGAGTCCAGTTAGTGTGTCCAACTGCAGCTGATCAAACCAATATAAGTTTGGAACGCTCTGCCACAGGTGAGACACAAATAGTCCCTATGAACATCTGGGGTGGACTTTCTAACCTTGCATGCACATCTTGCATTTCTTCTGAACTACTTTAATCCTGCTTTGCTCATAGAGCACTGCACGTTCTCTATTAAAAGCATGCCATGATGGACAGTCCTGTGCCAGTGTCTCTAAAATTCTTGACAGACCTTGAGAATGTCTTTGTAATGATTTTTCTGACCACCCTGTAAGCACTTGACTTGTGTGAGTTCTCCATAAAGAAAACTTTTTGGCAAGCATACATTTGGCATTCAAACAATGTAGGCAGTCCAATGGAATTGGCCTCTCTGCAGTAAAATTGGAATACTTGGCAGGTTAATTCAAGAAAGAACCTAATACTTAGTATAAACCCTATATGTGGGTTTCTCTTGGATACTTAATATAAAATCCTATGCATGGATGTAAACAAAAACATACTTAAAACATGCAATAATAGACTATGCAAACAGAAATTCAACTTCCATTAACTGTAACCATCCAGTAACTGATTTATGAGCCAGAAAGCTTTGTGAAAGACACATGGTTCTAAAAAATCCAGATTATTTTACTTCATTCAAAAGTTGGAGCCATCATCAACCTCTTACACAGATAACCCTATAAATGAGACCGCAGATCAGAAGCAGCAACATGGGAACAGTATTAAGAAATTAAAATTAAAGAGCAAACAAAAAAGAATGAAATAACTAATGCTAAGCAGAAGTAACAGTGATGACTGGGATATATCAAATCCAAACAAACTCCAAGAGTCCCTCAAAACTAGTGCATCATTGTACTATAATACTAAAGAACAATAATAGCACAGTAAAATTTCAAAATAGCAATGCTGTCTCGAGAAGAGATCGATTTATAATCACGGTTATTGTTACTCATAAGAATCATAACAACTAGAAATCATTTATACGGTGCTTTAAGATTTGCAAAGGCCTTTACAAATATTATGCCATTTTTATCCTTACAACAAACCTGTCATGAAGGTGTTATTATTATTCCCATTTTGCTGATGAGGAATTTGAGTCAGACAGAAATTAAATAACTTGCCCACAGTCACACAGTTAATAAATATCTGAGGCAGGATTTGAACTCAGTTCTTTCCAGATTCCAAGTCCTGCAGTCTATCCACTACAACATCCTAGCTAACATTGTAACTCAGATGTTAGTTGTCATAATCAATTTTTTAAAAAATTTGGAAAATGGGGGCAGCTAGGTGGCGCAATGGTTAGAGCACCAGCCCTGAAGTCAGGAGGACCTGAGTTCAAATCTGGTCTCAGACACTTCCTAGCTGTGTGACCCTGGGCAAGTCACTTAACCCCAACTGCCTCAGCAAAAAGCAAAAAAAAAAAAAAAATTTGGAAAATGGTTTAACTAATTGTGATAGATTAATATTAAAGAATATAATGAAATATAATAATAGTGAATATTGCTTTTTTTTTAGGAAACCACAAATGAAGTTACGCAAAATATTGTCAAGTTAAATGACAAACAGAAATACAAAATATACAGTGATTAACAAAATGTAAATGGAAAGGAGAATTTGAAAAGCTGAAACAATGCTAAATTAGAGTAACTAAATTTGGCCTCAAAGAAGTGATATAAGAAATGGGGGGAGAGAATGAGGATTTATATAAAGTCTACTTTGCTAAGCAATTTTCACAAATATCTCATTTGAGATTTATCACAACTCTGCTAGAGAGGTTTTATTATTATTCCTTTTTTAAACTGGGGAAATTGAGATAAACAGAAATTAAGTGGCTTGCTCTGGGTCATAATGCTAATAAAGTATCTGAGTCTGCATATGAATTCTGGTCTTCTGACTACAGGCACAGCATTCTCTGCACTATTTCTTCACGAAGCTTCCTTTCAGAGGATACAACTGGTGTAGAACAAACACTATATATGATGTCAGACTTGACTGCTATCTTGGTTAGTTGTACTGAACTGGAGGTTTTTTTTCTCCTGTTTATTTTTTGTTATAAAGGATGATTAGTTTATTTTTACTCTTAAATTTTTTTTTTAAAAGTTCTGACATTTGGGGGAGTAAATCAATTACACTGAGAGAGAAGTAAACTAACAATGCCAGGAAAATGACTTGTTGCATATTTATTAGGACTTTGGTCAATATTAGGAATTAGGACTATTAGCCCATGGATATAATAGCTCAAAACAAATACATAAGTATTATTATCATTTCAAATTTGAGGAGATAAACTCAAAAAGGGTAAATGACTTTCCCACAGTCTTATAGCTAATAAATAACAAGCTAAAGATTAAAAATAAAGAGTTCTGATTCAAATGCAGTACTCATTTTCACTCTGCCATGTTTCCTTTGCCAGAAGGATTACAGGATCTTATTTAAAAAAAAAAAAAAATTAGAAGAAACCTAAGATCATAGAGTTCCATCTCTTCATTTTGCAGATGAGAAAACTAAATCCCAGTTGAGATTAATTCAGAATACATAAAGCAGGAAGACTCCTTTTGCCACCAGAAAAATTAAACAGATAGGCTATGCTATTAGAATATATTGCATATAGCATAAAACAAACCTTTTCAGATGTTCAGACTCTTTCAGAGCCAATTCTTCAGCTACTCGTCTTCTCATTTCTTCTTCATTAGCTATAAATAAGAAAAAATAATATATATTTTTAAAAAAAGATATGAGAAAACAATCAAATTCTGCCTAAAGTAAGTCTGTCTGTCCTAGGAATTAGGAAATCATATTGCTACAGAAATAATATAATCAATATTTCCCTAATGATTTTAGGAGAGTTTTATCACCAGCCAAAAAATAAATGGATTCTATAAGCCAATTTTAAAATGCCTAACAATCTACGCCTAGAAGAACTGGGGTCATTACATCAACTTTACTTGTAACATTACTTGTAACTTTTATTTTTATTTATTTATTTGTTTGTTTGTTTATTTATTTATTTATTTTGCTGGGGGCAATTGCGTTAAATGACTTGCCCAAGGTCACACAGGTAGAACGTGTTAATGTCTGAGGTTAGATTTGAACTCAGGTCCTCCTAACTTCAGGGCTGGTGCTCTATCCACTGTACCACCTAGCTACCTCTGTAACTCTTAAAACTATCTTGGAAGTTCAGAGACAGGGAATGATAAGCAATCTGTAAAAATCAAACATACTCAATATCACTCTTTTACTACATCTCTAAATCTTGTCCTTCTGAGTCCTTGGCTCTGCTGACCTTCTTCCTACTTCAGATCTGCATCACTTCTCATTTGTAATGCGGTAATTATCTCCTTATGAGAACCTTCCTGACTAACATTTCTTCCCTTTCCAATCTCCATTCCAAAAATTTCTAAAAATGAGTATAAAGATATTTCTAACCATATTATTCTCCTGATTAAAAGCTTATAATGGCTCACTACTACCTTTAGAATCAAATAGAAATTCCTCTATTTAACATTTAAAACTCTTCACAAGCCAGCACTAGCCTATCTTTCAAGACTTGGTATATATAATTCCCCTCCAGGCATTTTATGTTCCAGCCAAATTGATCTACTTCTCCACTCCTAACATTTCACCTTTTCCGTCTATGAGCTGGCATGGGTCATTTCCCCCTACCAATTCTAGTATGCTCCTCTCTGATTTGTAGAATTACTACATTTCTTAAAGGACAAACACAAGTAAATTCTTTGTGACTAAGCTGCAAATGCTGCCTTTTAAAAAACCACCACCACCACCACCAACAACAACAAAAAACCTACTTCATATTTACTACTTTTTATATATTCCACATCTACTTTTATGTGTACATAGTTTTCTCAATAGAGTATAATGAGACTGAGCTTGAGTTTGGTTTTTTATTACTCGTGTCAACTTAGTATTTGGAGCTTAAGAGGTGCTTAATAAAATAATCATCTTCGATCAATTCTGAATTCAGCTCTTTTTCAACAAGGAGGAAATTCAGGCCAGTTCCAATGGTCATGTGATAAAGAGAGCCATTTGTCTCTAGAGAGAAGACTGTGGGGATTGAATGTGGATCACAACATAGTATTTCTTTCTCATTTTTTTCCTTTTTGATTTGATTTTTCGTGTTCAGCATGATAACTGTAGAAACATGTATACAAGAAATGCACGTGTATACTGGATTGCTGCTATATAGGGGACCGGGCAAGGGGAAGGGAAAGGAAGAAGAAAAAAATTTGCAATACAAGGTTTTGCAAGGGTGAATGTTGAAAACTATGCATATGTTTTGAAAGTAAAAAGCTTTGGTGAAACAAGATTACCCACTATCACCATTACTATTCAATATCTTATTACAAATGCTAGCTTTGGCAATGAGAGAAGAAAAAGAGATTAAAGGAAATAGAGCAGGTCATGAAGAAATCAAATTATGACTCTTTGCAGATGATATGATGCCATACTTAGAGAACCAACTAAAAAACTATGCAAAATAATCCATAACTTTAGCAAACTTGCAAAATACAAAATAAATCCACATAAATCATCAGCATTTTTATATATCACTAGCAAAATCTAACAGCAAGAGACACAAAGAGAAATTCCATTTAAAATAACTATCAATAGTATAAAATATTTGGGAATCTATCTGCCAAGGGAAAGTCAAGAACTATATGAGCAAAACTACAAAACACTTTCCACATAAATAAAATCAGATCTAAACAATTGGAAAAATATTAAGTGCTCTTGGATAGGTCGAGCAAAAATAATAAAGATGACAATACTACCTAAACTAATGTATTTATTTAGTGCTATACCAATCAAACTCCCAAGAAATTATTTTACTGACCTAGAAAAAATAACAACAAAATGCAAGGTCAAGAATTTCAAGGGAATTAATGAGGAAAAAAAAAAAGCAAATGAAGGTGACATAACTGTACCTGATCTAAAACTATATTATAAAGGAGAGGTCATCGAAACCATTTGGTACTGGCTAAGAAACAGAGTAATTGATCAATGAAATAGATTGGGATCACAGGACAAAATAGTCAATGATCACAGTAATCTGGTGTTTGACAAATCCAAAGACCCCAGCTTTTTGGGATAAGGACTCACTATTTAACAAAAACTTCTGGGAAAATTGGAAACTAGTATGGAAGAAACTAGGAACTGACCCACACCTAACACTGTATACCAAGATGAGGTATAAATGGATACATGATCTAGATAGAAAGAATGATATTATAAAAAAATTAGAAGAATATAGGATAGTTTACCTCTCAGATCTGTGGAAGAGGAAGGAATTTGTGACCAAAGACGAACTAGAGATCATTATTAATCACAAAACAGACACTGGGAAAGCATTTTCACATTCAAAGGTTCTGATAAAGGCCTCATTTCTAAAATATATAGAGAATTACCTCAAATTTATAAGAATTCAAGCCATTCTCCAATTGATAAATGATCAAAAGATAAGAGCAGACAATTTTCAGATGAAGAAATTGAAACTATTTCTAGTCCTATGAAAAGGTGCTTCAAATCACTATTTGATCAGAGAAATGCAAATTAAGACAACTGAGATACCACTACATACCTGTCAAATTGGCTAAGATCACATGAAAAGATAATGATGAATGTTGGAGGGAATGTGGGAAAACTGGGACATTGATGCATTATTGGTGGAATTGTGAACAGATCCAACCATTCTGGAGAGCAATCTGGAACTATGCTCAAAAAGTTATCAAACTGTGCATACCCTTTGACCCAGCAGTGTTTCTATTGGACCTATATCCCAAAGAAATCTTCAAGGAGGAAAAGGGCCCCACGTATACAAAAATGTTTGTGGCGGCTCTTTTGTAGTGGCTAGAAACTGGAAGCTAAATGGATGCCTAGCAATTAGAGAATGCTTGAATAAATTATGCTATATGAATGTTATGAAATATTATTGTTCTGTAAGAAATGACCAGCAGACTGGGGAGGCTGAGCCAAGATGGCGGAGTGAAAAGGTGACTCTGCATCCTCCTCCAATCTTCTCTCAAATCAACAATAAAATAAGCCTCTCAACTGATCGTCAAGTCAACGAATCCAGAAATATTTGGACACTGTTTGCTGATATCTCGGAAGAACTTCACATCAGGTTTGTCTAACTCGGACAGAGGGATAAACGGAGGACTCTGGTGTCAGAGGACTCCAGTGTAGGCCGGAAGTGAGGGTGGGACTCAGCTCAGCTCATCGTGGCACAAACTCCAAAGCCCAAACACCTAGAGTTTATCTGAGGCACTTGGGATACTCTGCCCTGATAGGGGGCAGGTGTTCTGGCAGACTTGCCTTATTTAAGGAGTAATTCGGACTTAGTCCTAGCCCCCACTGACCCAGCACCTTAAGTTAATTCGAGGAAGTGCCCCAGGGCAAAGATCTTCAGCTGCCGTTTTAGCCCCCATTTTTTTCCCTACCTTAAAGAGATATCCACACTGTCTTAAAAAAAAAAAAAAAAAAATGAAGAAGCAAAAGAGAGCTCTCACCATAGACAGCTTTTATCAAGAGAAGGAAGTGATGACTCCAGATCCTGAGGTTCCTTTAGACAAAACTCCAAAGGAAGTTATTAAGGACCATGACTGGTCACTTTTTCAAAAGGCCTTTCTGGAAGATTGCATAAAGAACCTCAAAAGAGGATAAATGGGAAAATAAACTGAAATCAGTGCAAGAAGGATATGATGCCCTGCAAAAGAGATACGAAAAAGACACCAATTTATTGAAAAATAAAATTAGTGAAGTGGAAAAAGTGCAATGAACAAAAAAATTCAATTGGCCACTTACAAAAGGAGCTTAAAAAGGTAACTGAATAAAACAACACTTTAAAAATAAGAATTGAACAAATGCAAGTGAATGACTCAATAAGACTTCAAGAATCAGTCAAACAAAACAAAAAAATGAAAAATTAGAAGAAAATATGAAATATCTCCTAGGAAAAACAACTGACTTGGAAAATAGATCTAGGAGAGACAATCTAAGGATTATTGGACTTCCTGAAAGTCATGATGAAAAAAAGAATCTAAACAC
>JAJPUD010015144.1:9881-38446 GCA_023553655.1 Myrmecobius fasciatus
CATAAGGAAGGAAGGAAGGAAGGAAGGAAGGAAGGAAGGAAGAAAGGAAGGAAGAAAGGAAGGAAGGAAGGTAGGGAAGTGGGGAGGAAAGAGAAAGAAAGAATAGTCTTGTCAGGATCATATTTGGAGCCTTCCAACATGGTAGAACCTGCCAAATATTACATGCCACTGGCACAGTCTTCAAGAACCCGAAGTCATCTTTATTTTGAGGCATCAGACTTGGACTCTGTGGAAGTACATATTAGCAAGGTAATTGATATAATGTATTTATGTGTGTGTGTGTATGGTATTTATAAAATATAAATTTATTCATTTACTACCACAATGTTATAAAGTACTATAAATAGCCTGTGATCATGAACCAGGACTTGAATTATAGGGTCTTTAAATTATAACTTCAATCAATTAGTCATTATGCATTTATGAACTAAGCTAGGAATTCTTCCAGGTGCTGCAAATATAAAAACAAAAGCAAAATTTTATTTTCCCTGAAGAAACTTATATTTAACCAGTGCCGTGCATGAGGAACAGTAAGGAGGCCAGTTTGGACCATAGAAAGTGTTAGGGGGAGTTATATGTAATGAGGTGAAAAGGTAGGATTGGATTAAGTTGTGAAATGCTTTCTATGCCATAGAAATTTATATGTAAAGAACCCTAAAGAATCCAGGGAATCACTGAAATGTGTGGAGTAGCAGGATGACATAGCACTTTGATTTAGAAAAAGCACTTTGGCAACTGTGTAGGATGGATTGAAGAAGCAAGAAAAGTGAGTCAAGGAGACTTATCAGGAGCCTATAGAAATAGGCCAGACACAAGGAGGGGCTGAATCAAAGTGACAGTTATATTAATTGAAAGGAGACAAATGTGGGAGAAACTATGAAGGCAAAAACAACAAAATCTGGCATTTAATTGGATATATGCCATGAGTAAGAGGGAGAGACCAGTGTGATGCAATGAAAATAATAATAATAATAATGGTGATTCCTGATCACCTAACTTGCAATCCTTCCTCTACCACTTACAATGGGTATAATGTTTGCCAATTCATTTAACCTCCCAAGTGTTCACTTTGCTCTTGTGCAAAAGAAGAGAATCAGGCTCAATAGCTTCTAAGATCCCTTTGAGCTCTGGATCTATGATTCTTTAAGCCAAAGAAGACATAAAATTTGCAAGCCTGGAATATTAAAAAGTAAAGTGTGCCTGCTCTTAATGGAGGGACAATGGAGTCAAGATGCTGCATAAGACATATTTTTTTGCCATGATAAATGCAGGAAATTTTTTTCTTGACTATGTATTTCTTATAAGGATTTAATTTTCATTTCTTTCATTTGGACAAGGAATAAAAGTGGAAGAGAAAATAAATGCTTGACAATTGAAAAAAATAAAATTTCAAAAAGAGAAGAGTGGTTCCTTTAGCAAAAATTGATACATTTGGAAAAGGCTTGGATTTATCAGAAAAGATAATGAAGATATGAATGAAATGAAGATAATTCTGTTTTGAACATGCTGGCTGTGAGATGCAAGGCTCAGGTGCTGCAATATTGGTGCTCAGGAGCAAGAGTAGGTCTAGATTTAAAGTCATCAACATAAAAAAAGATAATTAAACCCATGAGAATTGATGAGTTCATTGAGAGAGTATGTAAAAAGAAAAGAAGTCTTGGAGGACTTCCACAGTTAAGGAACCATGATATGAATAATAGACAATCAAAGGAGACTGATAAGGAAGTAGAAGAAAATCAAATGAAATCAGTGTTTTGAAAATCCAGAAAAGCAAGAATACCTAAAAGGAGAGAGTTGTTCAGTACTGTCAAGTGCTGCAAAAAAATCAAGAATGAGAATTGAGAAGAGACTCAGTATAAGATAGATTCTACAATAAGAAATCATCAATAATTTTGGAGAGAGAAATTTCAGTTGAGAAAAGAGTTTAGAAGGAAGGTTACAAAGGATGGAGATGGAAGTAAGAAAAAATGTGGAGTCAACAAATATAGAGAGTGCTAGGGTATGGGATCCTGCTAAGAGGGAGTACAGAGGCCACCTTGACCTGTGGTGCACAATAAGTATTCTGCCACATTGCAGAAATGCCCTTGTTGAGCAAGGAGCACTGGTGTATGGCATGGGAATGGGTTGAGCCTGAGGGTCACAGCTAGTTGCTTGTGAGCAGGGATGCCTTGACAGGACCTCTCACCTGTGAGGGGGTTGCTGATGTGGCTGGGTCGGCTCTCCTCCCATTGGCAGATAACATGCATACACAATGCCCACGGGCTGCTTCTCTGAATGGTGACTAGGGATTGCCTACTGTTCATGCAAAAATGAACTTGCAAAAAAAAATGTGCTTGCAAAAATGTATATAATTATTATTATTAAATGTATATAATTATTATTATTATAATATATAATTATAATTATATAATGTATATAATTAACTGGAGCTCTTTTCACATCCTATGAGTTTCCCACCTCATTCATCTCGCCTCTGAGATCAAAGGGCTCATACAAGGTGAGCTCTTAAAAGACAGCTGCAACAAGAGAGCTTTAGCTTAACAGTTTAACTGAGAAAGAGAGAAGAGATGTAGGACAATAGCTTGAGAAAATGGCAACATCTAGTGATTTATCTATCTTGGCTTACTTGCTCACATCAAGTATAAAAAAATAGGAACTTTTACCTGTATTTTGTAGCCAAGATCCAAGAAAAAATAACCATTAAAAATAATAAAAATTTAATTAGAATTGAAATAACTATCCAAGCAATGAAAACTATTTCAGCCACATTCCTGAATGAGTATAGTGTCCTATTTCCCATAATCCCTAGGCATGGATATAATTTATCTATAGAGAAGATATATTCCTAGACAAGTCTTGAGTCCAAACATTTCAATGCTAAGATCACCTGCCTTACAATCATGTTATATTTGTATTGTTCTCAGCTTCATATCTCTTCACTTTGAATGATATTTTGAGGGAATGAGATAAGGATATTTGACCCAAGATGCCAATAATTTTTCAGAAGTTACCAGTCTCAGTTGTAGAAATAAGGGTGGGTGAGAAGGTAAGAGGAAGAAGTTGAAAAATGTATATGGAAAAAGTGAACATCTAGAATCACAAGTAGGATTAGCAGCTGGTCTGTTTGTCGTTCCATAAATTTTTGCTCTCAAGTTTAGCCAATAGAAGAAAATTTATTGAAATGTAGGCTATTTTTTCTATATAATTGAATATTATTATATCCTGAGAGTTTCATGTAACAATAACACTGAGTAACATTTACATGACATTTTAAGATTTTCAAAGCCCTTTAATTAAATTATCTCCCTAGATCCTCACAATAATCCTGTGCTATCATTGTCTGCATATTACAAATGAGAAAACTCTAGCTAATGTCAAATGACCTGCCCAGAGTCATATAGCTATTAAGTGACTGAAGGAATATTTGAACTCATCTCCCTGACTCCAACTTTATTTTTCTCTCTACTCTAGTACCTAACTGCCAATCATATTTAAAAGTAGGTATGGGAATAAGGGAGGATAGAAAAAATGTATCTGAATTTTAGAATGCAGAGAATATGAAAATGGAATAGAAAGACAAAAGACAACACATATCATTTGAGTTTTTATTAATCTTGATAAATCCACCTTCTTACACTGAGTACTTTATTTCCCTTCTCATGCATTTTCACACTCAACTTTGTATTATCTTTATTTGTCTATGTCATCTTTTCTACCAGAACGCAAATGCTTTGAAGAGAGTGTGAATGGAGTGGGTCTTGTTCATCTTTATATTTTCCTTAATGCCTAGCACATAGATCTATTCTCAGACTAGAGTCGGTTCGGTATAGTCTTGTTAACAGACCTCACCAGTGATAACTTCCCCCTTGTAATCTGTCTCCCACCCACTCCCTGAGCCCCTCCTACTGACTACAGAAATATGCAGATAATTTAGCCTTCCTCTGTGGATTTGTTTCTCAGGAAGTGATATCTGTACACACAGATTGATAAGAGAGAAAAAATCCTTTGAGCAAGGAGCAACTTGGTTCTCAGGATACTGTGAGCAATCCAACAATAATCTTCCCTGCTAGACCAGAGAAAGGCAACCAGACCACAATACCAGTGTGACAGGTTGCTTGTCATTGGGCTTTATTGGCATCCTGCCATCACAAGTAAGGGAAAGCATCAGTTCATGAATTACACATGCCAGCTGCATGAACACAGCTGCTTCTCTTTTCCCAATTAGTGCCTAAATGTGCTCCCCTCCTTCCCCGTTTCTTCCCTTCCTCTCTCCTCCCCCCTCCCTCTCTCTGTCTCTCTTTCCTTCACCTCTCTCTTTTCTCCCCCCTTTCTCTTTTTCTCTGCAATCAGATCCAGGTGAGGAACAGGACTTCCAATGACATAGCATCTTGTTTGTATAGCTGACTCCACTAGCCACCCTCATTTGAAAGGTGGGGTTTTCTCCTAGCAACACAATTCTGTGCTGACATTTTCTTCTAATTTGCCTGGTTTAGACTAGATCTCTGAGCCTTCCTGACACTCTCAGAAATGGAGGCTGGTGGAAGTCTCTCCTCATCCAGGTATGCCCAGCCATTATATGAGTCCATGGACCCTGACTTGAATAGGTAGACTCCAAAGAAGTTATACCTCCTCACACAAATGAACAATGGGGATGGACGCAATATTCTTCAGACTCATCTAAACCTATGGTAGCTGCATCACTGCACTGCTTAGTATGAATTTAATTGAGTGCTAGGATTATGGGAACTGTCCACTAAAAGTTTATTGAATACCCCAAAGATTTTGTTAATCATAAATTATCTTCCATATATACAACTAACTCATGACTAATAGATCTTCCCTATTCTATGAGGATAAAATCAAATGATATAATATATGTAGAGTTCTTTGCAAACTTTAAAGCCTGTATCCCCTTATTGTTAATGGCAATAATAATAATAATGATTAAATGCTACAAAGTATCTGATTGAGAATTGGAGTGAAACAAATGGTGACAAACGACTGACCCAAACATTAGCAGACATTGAAGTTCTGAGATTTCCATGAAAAAAAAAAGCATATATCAAGGATATTTCAGTCTTGTTGGTAGGGGAATGCTTAGAGGATATATCATCTTCAGCAATATCCTCCTGATATAATGGAGGATTCAGCAACACAAAGAATTCAGTCATTGTGGATATTTTTTTCTAAAGAGAAATACAAATTTTTCTTTTTGTAGGGAAAAATGAACCTTCAAAAGTAGTCATTCTTGAAAACATCAGATACTCATAATGTAAATGTCAGGATATAAAATGAAAAATGAATAGAAAAAATAAATCACTAGATATATTATGTATCAAAGAACATTATATACTACTTTATGAAATAACATAAGAAAATTTACCCTGAATATATGTATATATACTTACAGAGAAAGAGATTAGAGAGTTAAAGATATTAGATAGATAGACAGATAGATAGATAGATAGATAGATAGATAGATAGATAGATAGATAGATAGATAATGTGTACAGTTAACCCCTGTATACATTCAATGGATTGCTAGCTCAGTCTATCAAGAGATGTTTTTTACTTATAAAGAATTCAGCTCAGAGCAAGCCTTTCTGAGCAATAATCTCTGTTGACATTGTTGTTACTGCAGAAAAGATGGCATAGCTGAGATATTCATTTCAATTCAACAAATATTTATTGATCACCTATTATGTGCCAGATACTGGGGGAAAACACTTCCTGCTTTCAAGGAGTTCATAGTCCAATCGGGTATGATAACATGTAAATAATTGTGTGAAAAAAAATATTTACAGGTGGGATTTTAGCTGAGATCTAAAGAAAGCTAAGGGAATCAAAAAGTGGACACAAAGAGATAGGATATCCAGAAATTGGCAGGGGCAGAGGGGAGGGAAGAAGTGGCCACCAATGATACCCTCTAAGTTAGAAGATGGAATATTTGGGAGGAACAAAATGAAGATCAATGTCATTAGATCCCAGTTGATACAGTAGAGAAAAGCAAGATATTAAAAGACTAATAAAAGGAAAACACTATAGAAAAAATACTAATGGGGAGAATCCATTCAATGAAAAAGTGACACCTGAGCTGAACCTTGAGAGAAGGTAAGGGAGCTCTAAGAGACAAAGTTTTAGAACTAGAGGGAATATGTTCCAGGTATGGGCATTGGTTTGAAGGAGATGGAAGATAGGGCATCAAATTAAAGAACTTGATAGGAGTCTACTTTGTCTAGTTTTTGATTTTATTAATAGGGGTAGTGGGAAATAAGGCTACAAAAATAAGTAGGAATAGGATAAGAAGACCCTTAACTTCCAGGTTAAGAAGTTTATGTTTTATCCTAAAGACAATTAGGAACCATTTAGGGTTTAAGCCTAAGTTTCTGGGGAAAAAATGGCAGTTAAGTGAAAGATTTACTTCTCTTTGGGAGACCCCAGATCAAAATCCTCTCCTTGGTCCCCATTTTCCTAAATGTGCCACATCTCCTATTCTAATAAGAGTGCAATAGTGTGTATAATGTAATAGCGATTATAATTGGAATGTATAGTCCTTGAAAGCAATGTATTGCTTTTGTATTTGTATGGTACCTTGAAAATAGTAGCTACTTTAATAATCCTTCTTCTTTCATTTAAAAGAAGAAAGCCAGAAGTGATGCATGGAAGTTAAGAAAGGAGGGAGTATCCCAAAGGAGGGCTGGTCAAAAGTTGGAGAGGAGTCAAAGACGAATGAGGATGGAGAAAAGATCAATAGATTTAACAGTCAAGCAATAACTGGTAAACTTGGAAGGAATAATTCTCAGTTAACAAATAAATTCAGGAGTCAGAGTACAGATATCATAGATCTGGAGATAGGAAAGTTCTTAGAGATCATTTAATCCAAACATATAATTTTATAAATGAGGAAACTGAGGCAGAGTACAGGTATTAAGTAGTAGAACCAAGATTTGAATATACATCATTTGACTACAAAGCTATCATTCTTCCTATTACACTACACTGTTCCTGATGAGAATGGGAATAAGCATTTATATAGTTATCTTTTATTTATATTTTATTACTTATACATATTTATAGATATGTGTATATCTGTATCTATGCATACATGTGTGTATGTGTGTATACTGTTAAGTACACTGTGTTAAGTACTCTTAACAAATATATTTCATTCCATCCTCGCAACAACCTGCAAAGTAAGAATTGTCATAATCCCCATTTTACTGTTGAGGAAAGTAGAGCAGAGGTTAAGGGACTTGTCCAGAGCCACACAGCTAGTATCTGAGGCCTTGTGTCTTGAACTCAGTGAACTGATGTCTTCCTAACTTAAGATCCCATGTACTACCCACAGCATTACCAGCTGCCTCTGATAACTCTACCACCCCTCAACAAAGATTTAAGATGATGGATAATTAAGATGTCAGGGTCAAGTAAAGGACTTAGGATAAGGTCAGACCTGAGCATATTCTTGCACGTCAGAAAAAGAACCAATAGATAAGGAGAAATTGAAGATTAGAGAGAAAGAAGGAACTCAAAAAGCTAAATACCTTCAAAAAATGGGATAAAGGGATAAAGAGGTTGCCCTCAATAAGAGTTAGATGGGACAGCAGATAGAGAACTGGCCCTTGAGTCAGGAGTTCAAATCCAGACTCAGACACTAGCTATGTGAGCCTGAACAAGTCACTTAATTCTGATTATCCCATAAATAGACAAACAAATGAACAAGCAAATAAATGTATAGATAACTGATAGATAGATAGAAAGAAAATATAATAAAGAGAAGGGCCAAATAGAGGCTATTTGGTTGAGTAGTTTATAGAGTATTAGGACTGAAATCATGAAGGCCTCGATTTGAATTTGATTTTAGACATTAACTAGCTATGTTACCCTGGGAAAGCTTCTGTCTGTCTCCCTTTCTTCAATTATAAAATAGGGATAATAATAGCATCTATGTTCTGGAGTTGTTGAGAGGATCAAATGAGATAATTATAAAGTGCTTAGCACAGTGCCAGGCACTTAATAAGTGCTTAATCAATGTTTGTTTCCCTCCTTCCTTTTGTCAAAGCAAAGGAGGGAAGAATGGGTCAAATAAAGCAGGCAGCAAAAATATTTTTAGATTTATCATGGTGATTTATTAAAGACTTCCTTCATTTGCTACAGAAACAGTGCACAACTCAATCTAATACATTACTTGCCCTCCCTCCAGTGTGTGACCTCCCATTCTAGGGTGACACTCCCACCTCCTTGGTTAGACTGACAGAGGAAGGTACAAATCCTTCTCCTCCTTGAATGGCTCAGGTCTCTCCAGAATACCTCACTCACTTTTCAGAACTTCCTTTCCCTCTGCAATACACCACTCCCTCTCTAGAATAACATTCCTCTTCAATAAATAACTCACATCTTTCTCCAAAATAGCTCCTTTTCTTTCATTGCCCTGAATTTTCCTTTCCTACTGAAGTCAAAAAGAGGTCAGGGCGGTTGTGTGCACATTTGTGTGAATGAGTGGAAGAGAGGGGAGAAGGGGAAAAACCTCATTATTTCTCTATATTTTATTAATTCATTCTCCTTTTTTATTGCTTTCAAAATCTGAGGTGGAATACACAAGCTGGAACAAATTTCTTTCCAGCCTTTTTAGACTTTCTTGTGCTTTTTCCATTATTATTTTTATAGCTGAGATTTCTGTGAGGATTCACAGTGAGTCATTTTATGAGGCAGCTCTGTACCATCTGCAGGCGAGAGTTTCCCATCACTCTAGACATTACGTATCTCCTTATGGTAGCCTGGACAGGAGAAGGACATTGCCAAGCCAGGTCATATGCCAGTAGACCATCACTCATCCTAAGGAGGCGGGCAAGATCTGGTTACAATTAGGTTCAACTCCTGGTTCTAGATAATATGTCCCTATGGCTGCGAATTCTTTATTGCCAGCTCCCTGCTGGGCTCAGGAGGAGTCCAGGGATAGTATGTATCTGATCAGAGAAGGAACCTAACCTTCTTTTGCCCTTCCTGATGTCCATCTTGCTGTCTATTACATTTCTCTTGTTCTTTTGGTCTTTGCACCTCTCTCTCTCTCTTTATTTCTGTCTCTTTATCTCCCTGTTTTCTATGTATCTATCTCTTTCTCTCCATCACCTTCTGTCTTTCTCTGTGTCTCTCTGGATCTTTCTGTTTGTCTCTCTTTCTCTCTGTCTCTCTCTCTCCCCCTTTCTCTCCTTCTCTCTCTCTCTCCTTCTCTCTCTCTCTCTCTCTCTCTCTCTCTCTCTCTCTCTCTCTCTCTCTCTCTCTCTCTCTGTCTCTCTCCTTCTCTTTCTGTCTCTCTGTCTCTCTCTCCTTCTCTATCTCTCTCCTCTGTCTCTCTGTGTCTCTCTGTCTCTCTCTCTCTGTCTCTCTCTCTCTCTTTCCGTCTTTTTATCTCGCTGTTTTCTATGTGTCTATCTCTTTCTCTCCATCACCTTCTGTCTTTCTCTGTGTCTCTCTGGATCTTTATGTTTCTGTCTCTCTTTCTCTTTCTCCTCCTCTCTCACTTTTTCTTCCTTTCTCCCCATGTCTCATTACTCTTCTCTTGCTCCATAGTGTACTCTCTTTTTCCATGATGATCCATTCCTTTTTTTTCTCTCTTCCTCTCTATTCTACTGTGTTGTACAAAACACTTTTTCTCTTGGGATTTACCAGACTATAACAAAATTCCAGGATGCAAAACAAACCAAAAAAGAGGAAAGACCCAACTTCCAAAGCAGAGAATATCATACAAAAGACACAAAACAGGATTTATAACTATGTCTACTTGTTAAAGAAACTGTTTAGTCACACAAGAATTAAGGAAAGCACTTATAAAATGATCATGACAATCAATGGGAATCATGGAAACAACGAATTAGACCCTAGCATTTCAAGGAATATCAGTATCATCCTCTATCCTCCAAATTCACTTCAATATAAGCAGGTATTATGTCTACCATCTCCCATGTATTCCTTTCACTGTTGTACCAAACAGCAAAGGGTTCCCCCTTAGAATCTCCCCTTGTGAATTCACCGCAGTAACTCCCATATACTAGCATGTGATTTGTGTCTTATTATGAAAACTGCAGGATAAATAAATAAGTCTTTTAAACCTTCAACCCTGTCAGTTAAATTTAAATGGGTGCTAATGATGACAATAAAGTTTAAATTTCACTAATTCAGTGGAAATGTTGCCCTCTTAATTAAATGAAGATGTCTGCTGCCATATTTATTCCATCCTAAGTGGTAAAGGGTAGATTTGTTTGTTTGTTTGTTTGCAGAAGAAAAACAACTATGAGGAATACCAGAAGTCAGAGTGCCTAAATATAGCACCTTATTGGACTTTGTAAATAGTGGCCTTGAAATTATAGTCAATACTATATTATGATTGATCAATGGAATATACCCATAACTGGAGGCTTATAAATATCATATATTCAGGAGAGACCCAGCACTATAATTACTGAATACCCTCTTAACTTTTCTCTGATTGGGAATTATTTCATAGTACCATCCTAAAAAACAAAAAATAATCTACCTGACATCAAATTTCTATAGCTATAGGATTAGAGGGGAGAAGCAATTCAGCTAAGAATTGGAAGATCACGAGACCAAGAAATGAAAATTGCTAAAAGGCAAATTTGGCCTATAACGAAAAGCTTCCCAACAAATATAAATATCACAATATAAAATTAACTGCCTTGTGAAGTAATGAATTCTCCCTCATCAGAGGTCTTCAAGCAGAAATTGTATTAATATTTATGAATAGTATAGTGGACTTGGGATTCTTTGTGGACCATGAAGTTAAATTAGATGGCCACTGAGATACCTTTATATTGTAAAATTCTGTTATTTTGTGACTATTTCCTTTCTTACTGCCAAGGTAAAAAACTCTGTATTACCTATTGTCTATATAAATAGATATAAATATATAAACATTTTCTATATTTCTCTATAAATACTGCAAAAGACAAACCTGTGAATCACATGGAGATTCCACAAAGGAACATTTTACCCCTGCTTTAGCCAAATAGCCCCCCAAAAATCATCAAATATTCAGAACTCCTTCCTTTAGAAAGAAAAAAAAAACATGTTCAAATAAGAATAAATCTTTGTTTGCAGGTGGAATTGTGGAAGTTAGAAGGAACTGAATTCAAATCCTAACTCATACATTTACTAGCCATATGACCCTGGCAAAGTCACTTAACCTTTCTCAATCTCAATTGCCTCATCTGTAAAATGGGGCTAATAACAGCACCTAACTCCTAGTACCTATAGGAAGTAGAAAATATCTATAAAATTCTTTGCAAAACCTAAATCACTGACTAAACATTAGTTATAAGTGATTATAATTACAATTATAACAAGTATTTATAACACTCTTCATAGCCATGAAATTATTTCATGAATTGCAAGGTTCTTTTATTGATCCTAAGTTTCTGAAACTGACATTCATCTTTTTGTATCAACATTCTATCATTGTATAATTATAAATTTTAGAACACTAAAGTCTACAAAGAACTGAAAATGCATGTTGCTCAGGGAGCAAGGAAGAGGTACATGATGGTTTAAGACAAATAAAGAAATTCATTAAAGAGATGCATACATGAAAATTAAGATGACTACTCATGCAACAATTAAAGAGACATTTCAAATGTGCCCTTGGTATTCTTGAAATGGAAAGACAAAGCTAGAAAATTCAATTCACACATAAACCTTCAGTGATGAATTTATGAAAAGATGTAAACAAGAGTATCCCAGGATGGGCAGGGATGGATAGATGATGGTCTACACTATTGAAAGAAAAGTCCATATTGACAAGGTCACAACTCCTTTGGCATATTAAACTCATATACATTTTTTTTTAGTTTCACACCAATCCTGTGAGCAACATACTACAGATATTATTATTTATTCTTGAGATATGAGAAAATTGAGATTCAGAGGGATCTACATGCCTGAGGTCATAGAACTAATAAAAGCAAGATACAAACTCAGATCTTTTTACCTCTGGGGCCAGCATTCCTTCCCTTATACCAACTGTCTCACTTAAAAGGAAGATTTATTGCCGAGCTAATATAATAAAAAGGACAATTCTATTGGTCTATTTGTTCAGTGCCATGCCAGTTAAACTGCCAAAACATTATTTCATAGAACTAAAAAAAATAATAACAAAATTCACCTGGAAGAACAAAAGGTCAAGAATATCAAGGTAATGAATTAATGAAAAATAAAGTACAATGGATGGTAGCTTAGCAGTAACAAACCTAAAGCTATAATATAAAGTAGCAATCATCAGAATTATTTGTTATTGGCTAAGAAAAAGAATGGTGGATCAGTGAAATAAATTAGATACACATGACACAATAATCAAGACCTATAACAATCTAGTATTTGATAAACCCACAAACTCCAGCTTCTGGAATAAAGAACTCACTATTTGACAAAAATTGCTGGGAGAACTGGAAAATAATATGTCAGAAACTCAGAATAGACCTACATCTCACACTCCAAACCAAAATAAGGTCAAAATGGATACACGATTTGGGCATAAAGAATTATACCATAAACAAATTAGGAGAACAAGGGATAATTTGCTTATCAAATCTTTGGAGAAGGGAGGAATTTATGACCAAAAACGAACTAGAGAACATTACAAAAGGCAAAATGATCAACTTTGATTACATTAAATTAAAAAGACTTTGCACAAACAAAACCAACAGAAACAAGATTAAAAGGGAAGTACAAAGCTAGGAAAAAATCTTCCCAACCAGTGTTTCCGATAAAGGTCTCATTTCTAAAATATATAAAGAATTGTGTCAAATTTATAAGAATATAAGTCATTCTCCAATTGATAAATGGTCAAAGGATATGAACAATTTTCAGATGATGAAATTAAAGCCATTTCTAATTATATGAAAAAATGCTCTAAATCACTATTGGTTAGAGAAATGCAAATTAAAACAACCCTGGAGTACCACCTCACACCTCTCAGATTGGCTAAGAAGAGAGGAAAAGATAATGATAAATGTTAGAGGAAAAACTGGGACACTAATGCATTGTTGGTGGAGTTGTGAAATGATCCAGCCATTCTGGAAAGCGATCTGGAACTATGACCAAAGGGCTATAAAACTGTGCATAGCCTTTGACCCAGCAGTGCCATTATTGGATCTGTATCCCAAGGAAATCATAAAAGAGGGAAAAGGACCCATATGTGTAAAAATGTTTGTAACAGCTCATTTTGTGGTAGTAAAGAATTGGAAAAGGAGTAGATGTACATTAATTGGGGAATGTACAAATGAACTGTAGTACATGAAGGTAATGGAATATTATTGTTCTATAAAAAATGATAAACTGATTATAGAAAGGCCTGGAAAGATTTACATAAAATAGTGCTGAGCAAAATAAGAAGAACCAGGGATACATTGTACACCATAACAACAAGAATGTGCGATGATCAACTATGTTCTTCTCAGTAGTTCAATGATTCAAAGCAGTCTCAATAGATTTTGGACAGAAAATACCATCTGCATTCAGCAAAAGAACTATGGAAATTGAGTGTAAATCAGCACATGCTATGTTCACTTCTTTTTTCTGGTTTTATCTCTGCCATGGTTTTTCTATTTTGCTCTGATTTTTTCTCTCCTGACATGATTCATAAAGCAATGTCTAATAAAAAAACTTTAAAATAATGTTTAAATGGGAATTTATTAAACTTAAGGCAGATCCTTATCATTGACCTTCAAATCATTGGAAAGGCATTTGCTGAAGGCAACAGAAAAAGCATACACAGTTTTAGCAGATTGCTGGAATTTGACAATGCAAGTTGTAAATTCCAAGGCTCAACAATGGAATGGAGAAAAAAAAAAGCAATCTTGGGCTCTTTGTCTGAAGATATCCCATGTCTATCAGCGGCTTTTGGTATCCTTGATCACCAGTTTGTTGATTCACCTGATGCCTCATCAGGGGGTAGAGAGAATCACATTACAATACCTCTGGTCTCTCCTTGATTGAATACTATTCAAGGGAAACTTTGGGAATAATACATTCCCCAAAGTCCTATCTTGTAAGACTCTATCTTGCTACTACTCTTTCTTGAGTCAATTTGTATGTGAATCCAATGAAGAAAAATAATAAGAGACCTAGGTTTGTTTCTTATCTCTTATCCATTGGATCCAGAGGAGATTTACTTCCTTTCCCAGGAGTTCATTGAAAAGAGACAATTGAAGGAGAAAAAGGAGAAAAATTACTAGTGAACTGGTTAAGACACATCTGAGTGATGGTCTAAGATACTGAAAAAAACAATGTATGGGGAGAAAGAAATGGCTTATGGTACTGTCATTTAACTAAGAGAGTGCAGCAGACATTGAGCCTAGAGTAACAGGTTGAAATCCTACCTCTGACCTTGAGTAATTAATTGAACTAGATGGCTTCTCTGATTTCTTCTATCCCTAAATGCATGATCCTCTGACTAAGCTATTTAACTTATCTTAGCCTCAGTGTCATTGCTGAAAAAAAAATGGAGTTGTTCCCTTACACTTTTAAAATTCTACTGTTTCATATAAAATAAAAAAACACAAAATGTTGACTAAAGAAATTAAATCCTTTAAAATGACACCTGGTTGGGGTGGGGTAGAAAGAACCTATTGATGACTTGGCCTACATATAAGTAATATCTTTTTATGCCAGTCTTAATGATCATAAACTGAATTTATTCCTAACTCTAGCGGGCCATGCCTTTATATGCAGCAAGGCATACTGCCACAGCCAGAAAAACACACCTCACTTTGACAAGGATTCTGGGATGAGGAAATAAATGAGAAAAAAACAGGCAACTAAATTAATAATATCCATTATAATAATAAAGAAAGAATGAAACATAAGAAAGAGGAAGCAACTTATTTTACACAAGAAGTTTGACGCAACTTGGCCAAGACCCAAAAACATAATCACCTGAAATAATGGCCCATAGTTCTATCATCTCACCTCCTAAGTTTCATCTGTTGATACCAGTTGGGGCTTCAGGTGATGAAAAATGTTAATTAGCAAATGTTCGCTTAGCTTTGAGAGTACATTGGCCTGCTGCTCCCATCTGAAGCTGCTATGGGTATTTCTGACTCCTGGCTTCCAGGAGGATTTAGAAGGTATTGCCTGTCATCATTTCTCACTTCCCCTGTCTGGTCCTCAGCAATAGAACTCTTTGAAAGGGAAGACAGGACAAGAGATGCAGAGCCAAAAGATATGACTCAAGATACACTATTCCAGTGGCTGTCCTCCATATCTGGAATGCTTTCTCTCATGAACTGTGGCTATTAGAACTCCTACCATCTTTCAAGGCACAGCCATCTTTCAAAGCACAGCTCAAATGCTAAATCCTTTTAAAAGTTTTCCTTGTTCCTAAAATAGTAGAATCACTAAACCACATAATTTTAGCATTGTCAGAAACTTCAGCAGCATCTAATACATACAAACCATTATAACATCTCAAACAACTGTCCACCCAACTTCTGCTTAAAGTCCCCCAATGAAGGGACATATACTCCCACTTCCTGGAGAATGTATCTATTTCTACCCAGTTTTAAGATTATGAGTTTTTCCTGGGAGCAAATGTAAATCTCTCCTACAAACATGAAAATAAGTTGTATATGTTTGTATATATATATGTATGTATTTATATTTATATATAAATTTGTATTGATTTTCCTGTGAATATGCTGCTTTTCTATAGTGGGGTATAATCTCCTAGAAGGCAAGAACATATTTTATTTTGATCTTCTTATCCCCAAAATTTGGTACAATGTCTCTCACATAAAAGAATCATTTAAATGATAGATTTGATTTTTAGACACACATGGAAAGAAGTGCATAAAATAATGGAGAGCAAAATGAGCAGAACCAAGAGAATGCTGTATACAATAACATCAATATTATTTGGAGAATAACGGTGAATGACTAAGCAATTTCAATAATATGATCATTCAAATCAATTACAAAGTACACATGAAGATGCTATCTACCTTCAAAGAAAGAACTGATATATGGAAATGTAAATAATATATATATATATACATACATATATATGTCAAATGTTGATCTTTTCTAGTGTGGAGTTAGGAAAAGAGATGGAGATAGCTACCTAATCAAAACATAACCCCCAAAATGTTTTTTTTTATTTGTTTTTAATATTTTTGTTTTCTTTTTCAGAGACTTTCCCAATCTGATGTGTATGAGTTAGAAACTTTGATTTATAATTTTCTAATAATTAGCAATTGAGAACATTGTTAATATGGCTATTAATAACTTGGATTATAAAAATAAGAACTATACTGTAAGTGATAGTCAAAGGATACATAGTAGATTTTTAATAGTGATTCTTTAAATGAAATGAATTGAAATATTGGGTTTCCTTTACACAAAACAAAAAATCTAAAGTGAGTTTAAAAAAATAATGTGATTCTTTTCTCCAAAAGTTCCTGAATCCCCTTTCAGAACAAAAAGGATACCCTTGTGTTTATTTGGTTAGCTGCATGCAAATCTTCATAGTTAATGAGTCTTAGAAAAAAAATATAAAAAACTTTCTAGAGCCCTTTCTTGTGGTTATTACAAGAAGAGGGCATGGGGGAAGAGAGGGAAGTGGCATTAAGGCAATTATTGATGTGTACACAGAAAACTTTCATCAATTTCATATAAAATATTTTTCCCATTAGACCAATAATCACCATTTCAAAATGGCACCATGGAGAGTCATGGACATATATTTGGTGCACCAGGTATAACTCTTTCATAAACCAGTTGTTGTGTGCAAAACTTTACCTCTCACATGGAGATTGTTGCTCCAGGGCTAGTGGCAGCTGAAAAGCACATGTTCTTTTCACTTCTCTCACCTCTTCCCTGCTCCCCCTCCTCTTCTCTTCTCCTCTTGGGTTTTCAAAGTCTCTCTTGATAAATGTCTTCAGAGAAATATTTTATGAGGTGCTTACCCATAAAAATCTGTCTTTCAAGACTCTGTACACACTCTGGTCTCAAGGCCTAACCACATACATGAAGCAATATTCCTCTGATCCAAAAGTGAACTACAGGAAATCTGAAGCAATTGAGTACTCAATTCGAAAATCAACATGGAATCTATTAGCCAATTATAATGATTTGTTATTGTTCATCTGTTGAGAATGGGGACCATCCTCTGACTAAAATTGCTGGTACTATTTTAATAAGGAGACTCTAAACATAGAAAAATAATTCTTCCTTCATAACTTCTTTCCTCATATCTATAAGGAGGGTTAGATTCAAGCAAAACTGCAAAGTATATCTATTTTTGTTCACTGTACCCTCCCTTCAGTTGCCCTTTTGCAATCTATTCTTACTGACTTTTCTTTCCCCAGAGATTTAAAGAATCATGAAATCTGAGAGTTGGATGGAATCTAAGTGATCATTTTTTCACCCAACCTATACCTAAAAGAAATGCCTACCATAACATAAATAACAAATGGTTATCCAGCTTTTACTTAAAGACCTCTTAAAGCTGCCCATTTTATTTTGGGGCAACTCTAATTCTTAGTCAAAACAAGTCAAATCAACAAACATTTATCAAATCCTTTATATTTCAGACCCTTGCAAGGAATACAAAGCTAAGCAGGAAAAGAAACGAACAAATAAAAATAGTCCCTGTGAGGAAAGGCAACATATAAGAAAGCTACAGGGGAAAAAAAGCTGGGGGAGAAAGATGGAGATACCATGAGCATTGTAGAGAGGATCTGGGAATCAGAAGTGCAGTCTGGAGGGGAATGAAGACATGGCTAGCATGGCCTCCTCCTTAAAATGGAATTTCTGGAAAGAACTAGCCAATTAGAGATAAAAATCATAGTGGTAAAGAGTACTTTCAACATATGAAGCTCAAGGGTGGAGTAAATTTCTAAGGTAAAGAGATTTCTGGGGAATTACAGAGACTGTCCAGAGATTCAGGGACTATAGCCTAAAAAGGAAGTTTTTCCTAGAATCAAGTCTAAAGAGCTATTCAAGTTGACTATGGTTTTCATACTGAATTAATAAACTAATTCTTACTAAAATTTTAGATATTTTATTAAACTTATTTACAAAAAAAGTTAGAAACTTCCTGAATTGCCCTTCTAGCACATTGCACATTTGGTGTGGTGAGGAAAGAATTATTTTGAAGTGATGAGAGTCTAGTTCATAGCACTTGGAAGATGGGAAGGCAGAATGTCAAATTCATATGTACCACAGATAAAAGTATTCAAATTCAGCCAAAGTACATGGACATTATTTCTGGGCAGCTCTAATTCCAATCTTTCAATTTCAATATCTACTCAGCAGAAAAACCCTGCTCACCTCAACATAAATATAAGTAGTCCTTGCCCTTAGATATAGGTAGTGATAACTACAAAAATATACACCCTCTGCCACACACAGCCTCTCACAAACTCACTTGCTCATTTTAAGCAGTTGCTGACATTGCACCATATAAATAATCTAACTGTTATTTTCATTGTGGTCTATAGCCTATGCCAAGTAACCCATAAGTGTCTGGTTCAGGAGTGATATTTTATCATCAATTATTTGTGCATGAGTTTAAGTATTAAGGGAATGCCTTAGCATTGGACCCTTTAGTTATTGCTTGTAATAAATTTGTGCTCACCCATGTCTTTGGATGGCTTTGGGAACTAAATAGTTTTGTCAGAGGAGAAAGCCTGTACAGGTTTTTCAAACATTTGTGCTCATAATCCACCTGTCCAAATGTAGACTTCTAAGTGAATATTGGGGCATGGTGATGGTGGAGAGCTCCAGATTGAGTAAAGAAAACATACTGATGGCATTGACAAGTAGATGTTTTTCTCTAATCAAACCCTCAATATTTGTTTAAATATTCCACTCAACCACAGCAACTCAGAAGTGTTGAAAAGTTTATCAGTGGGATAACTGCATTCAGAAGGGCTCAGGTCACAGGGCTCCTTATCTTCCAAAGATTTTATTCCACTGATCTATAAAATAAACTTTGTAGACACAACCATACCCAGGAGCAGTTCTATCTACCTTGAAACTAATGATATAAAATCAGCTCACAACCTTATAAAGGGAAATTAATTTAAAAATTTATGGAAAATGCTGAGATTTACCCTCCTCCCAAAGGCCATTGCCAGTTAATCTATACCTGGTCTTATCTGACCTCCCATACTCTATCAGAATAGAATCACTGTATTTTTTTCCAATTGGTTGTCCCACCTCAAACTCAATATGTCCAAATTGAAATGATCCCACCTGCGGCACCACCTGTGTGACCTTGGACAAATCACTTGACCTCCAAAGGTCTCACTTTAGAATTAGAGGGCTGGACTAGATGACCTCTGAGGTCCTTTCCAGTTCTAAATCTAAATTATATGACCCCATTATCATTTTGTCTCTAAACCAACTTCCCTTGCTCACATCTTGTCTCTGTCAAGGGATCTATCAAGTATTTGTCCAATCACCCAGACCTGTTGAAACCATAAAATTGTCTTTGATCAATTCCTTTTTATTTCTTACTTATAGCAAAGCAGTTACAAGGCTGTATTGTCTCTCTTCATTTTTTTCCTTTCTATTTTCATTGTAACCATGTTAATCCATCTCTTCATAACCTAACGCTTAGATTAGAAATAACCAAATTGTTCACATTTACATGGCACTTTAAGGTTCACAAAATACTTCATATGCTTTATTCCCTTCTTACAAATGATGAAACTGAGACTAAAAAAGGTTAATTCACCCAGGGTCACACACTGTACATTGAGACTAAACTGGGATTTTAGGTATTCCTTTATCTTGTCTACTCTTTCCTTTCCCAATATATATATATTATATATGTATAATATATATATATATATATATATATATATATATATATATATATTTGCTCTGCTTCCCACTTATGGAACATGCTCCCTCCACTTCTTTTCTGGATTGACCTCTTCTCTTTCTTCAAGATCTTGCTCATATACTGACCCTTTCATGAGTCCTTTCCTTCTACAACTGACTGAAAGAAATAACTCCTTCCACAAATTTCTCATAAATTCCATGTATTTATTACATTCTATCTTATAGTTTATTGATTTGTATACTTGTCAGAGTATCTCCCCTTTGGATTTTAGGGTTCTTGAAAGCAGGAACTATATTGTTTCGATCTATCTTTTTTTCTGAACTCTAACCCAACATTAAACTAATACTATTATTAAACTAATAATATCTCCACCCAGATATACCATAAGCATCCCAAACTCAACATCTCCAAAGTGGAACTCATATTTCCTCCCAAACCTATCACACTTTCAAACTTCTCTATATGTATTGATGGCACCAATCATTCTACAAGTCACTCATATTCACAAGCTTGGAGTCATCCCTCTTCTTCAAGTCACTCATTCAATCAGTTGGATGATCCAAGATGTTCACATCAAACATCCACAGTGCCCCTCACATCTACCCCTTTTTCTCAATTTATATAACCTCTCCCTTTTTCAAGCTCTGACATCTCTCACCTAGACTATTTCTATAGTCTCAGCTCCAGTCTTTCCCCTTTCCAGTATAGTCTCTACATAGAAAGATATTGATGTTCCTAAATATGTTATATTGATATACTTAAAACATCAATCTGATCATGTCATCAGATTAAATACAGCACATACACACACATACACGCACACATTCTAAAGCACATTCTAAAATCTTCAGTGGCTTCCCCTTGCTTCTAGGTTAAGATAAAAAAGTCTCCATTTGAAACTCTAAGAAAAGATTCCTGATTTCAATGGGATTCCATGCAATTCTAAAAGTGTATGAACGCATAATAATTATTATATATTGTATACATGTAAGTATATGTACATATAACTATATAGTGATTCCCATAATAATTATATACATGTAAGTATATTGCATACATCTAAGATGTATGGTCCCATGATAATTACTGCACATTACATACATGTAATTGGATATATGACTATATCATAACTATATATTACATGCATATAAGTATATTGCATACATCTAAGAGTATGTGATTCCATAAGAATTACATGTTATATACATGTCCAGTAGTTAAATAGTATAGTGGATATGTGGGTAAAATGCCAGGTCTGGAGTTCAGAAGAAAGAGCTGAATTTAAATCTGCCCTCACATACTTCCTAGCTGTATGACTCTGGGCACGTCATTTAACCTTGTCTGAAGGTTTTCCCATCTGTAAAATGAACTGGAGAAGGTAATGGCAAACCACTCCAGTGTTTTTGCCAAAAAAAACATCCAAATGTGGTCACAAAGAGTCAGACATGATTGAAACAACTGAACAAAAATATGCATGTCCATTCACGCAATCCAAAAATACTTTTTCTATACATTTCTTTCTTGATACATATAATCTATTTGCTTATATCAAAGAAATGAACTATGTTCAAATGCCTTTAGTATTAAGTGATGACATCTATTGATCACAAAATTCCTCTTTTTTTACACATCCATAATGTAAGAGATCACTGTTGCCATTGTTGTTTAGATTATAGAAAATAAATGCAAATTTGATGTCGATTTCAGAGATGATTAGGCAGTAAATTGTTAATAGAAAGGATTCTACTCTTTAGCCTCCAATACTGTTGATATCAAGAGAATATGACATCTATATCTTTCTCCTTAAAGCAAAGATTTTTAATCTCTGACAGTCCGGTAAAGTAAAATCTATTTTTCTCAAAATAATATTTTCAAATGCACAAAATAAAATACATAGTATTACAAAAGAAACAATTACATTAAAATACAATTATCAAAATTTTTTTAAAAAGTTTATGGGCCTTGGGCTAAAAACTCCTGCCTTTAATGGTTTCCTAATAGAGAAAAAGAGTTTCCAATTTCATCAATGAGACTGTGATGCCCATCTTTGTTCACATTCTATGGGTTCCTCTATATCCCCAATCCTTGCAAAACTGCATCCCTCCCTTGCAAAATCATTCCTGTCCCACTATGTCCCTGCCTCTCAGTCTTTCTACAGTTCAGATCACTTTCCCCCTGTTCTTGGATGCTTCACATAATTGGCTCTCTCCTCTTTGCTTTAAATAAGACCATTTACTTTTCTTAGCTCCTAATTCATTTTCGGGAAGGAAGTAGGAAAGAATGCTACTATATCTAGGATAAACTGTCCTGTGGTTTGTGAGAAAACATAAGTAATAACACATACATTGAGTTCAGAGAGAGATCAGTAGAAAACAGGAGGTGGGAGACTGCACCTTCAGTATATAGTTTTCAATCTTTCAGCAATAAACTGAAATTTCATGGATATATGGTCTATTTCATGTTTGACTTTAAATGCATAGAACCAAAACAAAACTTTGCAATAATATAGAAGTTATTTAATAAGGTGGTGTAGTGAATAAAACACTGGATCTGAAGCAGGAAGATTGGCATTCAATTCCTGTTTCAGACATTTACTGCTCTGTGGCACTGAATAAGTTGTTTAATCTCTCTGTGCTTCATTTTTCTTGCTTTTAAAACAGCAATGACAACTGTATTTCCCTCACAGCATAATTGTAAGAATAAATTGAGGTAACAAAATAAAATGAGATAATATGCATAGCATAGCAGTTTACAAACTTTAAAATAACAGATGTGTACATATTAGCTATTATCATTATAAATAAGTCATCACTGTGGTGTATGGAAATATTGACTGGAATCTGGCTTGGTCTAAACTCAAGGTCTTTACTACCTTAGAGTCCACATACAGCATGTACCAGAACTGGAATAAACAATAATGAAACCTATGATCAGCCCTAGCTGGTCCAATGTGGTCTATCTGAGCTTATTTCCAATTTCCTCACTCAGGGAAAGGTACCTAAATGCAGGCATTTGTCATCTATAATGCAAAGTGAGGAATGGGCCAATTGTGAGGAGTCACACATCAATAATGTGGCTGTATCTCTCATGCTTGTTGTTACTTTAATAGGGAATTTTCAAAGATTAAAATGCCTGCAGAATATAGTATAGTAATATAGAAAGTGCTAAGTCTGGAGACAGAGGACTTATGTTCAAATCTTGACTCTGATGCTTCCTACCTATATAACCTTGAAGAAATCACTTTGCTCCCTAAGCAAAGTAGATCTGAGTTTCTTCATCTGTATAATGAAGGGGATAGATGAAAAGGCTTCCAAAGTCCCTTCTAGCATTCTCATGATCCTATAAGCTACGGTCAACTGTACCATATCTGCAGTTTCACAAAACTCTATAGCTAAATCTCAATTAGTATGAATTATGAATCCTCTGGCATGGCCAGATGATTTGAATTTGTATTGCATTGTACACCATTGGGCTAATGATAATTTCCATATTATAGAATTTTAACTTCAAATAATACAAATTTGAGCACGTGTGACCAGTTGCATCAATTCAGATCAATTTATATTCCTGAAATGAGTTACAGGAGGACATCAAGATCTAAGATCATTTCTTGGTAATTCTAATCATAACATAATCATTTCTTGGTATTTCTGAAACTTCAAAAGTCAGCTTGAATTTTGGTCAGTCTCTTATTTTAGCACTTTGCATCTCTCTTGCATGTTTTGTTAACAGCTGACCAAATAAACAAACAAACAATGAATGAATGAACAATACCCTGATCTCCCTCAAGGAGGGAAGTTCATGGGCTAAAAGAATTTTACTTATAGTTTGGGTGTTGAGGTTCCTAAATGTTTGTGAAGTATGTATTTATGTATAAGTATACATATATATGTGTGTATGAATGTGGATGAGGTATGTGTGAATGTACTTGTATGTTCATGTGAGTAGATATGGATTATGCACATGTATATTGTGTGTGTTATGATCTTCAAATTGATTATGCTTGCTGACAGATAACACCTTGAAACAGCACTGGTGTTATTCCAAATCTAAAAATGAATCTGTGATCATGTAGCTGTGAATATCCCTTGAAAGAATATAAGCTCCTTGAGAGCAGCAATGTTTCCCAGCATTTAGAATGGTCTGTCATGTAATAAACACTTCATGAATGCTTGTTGATTGATTGAGTACTGCTAATAGAGGTAGAGATAAAATCATCCATACCTAGCAATCCTGTGTGATCCTTGTCAATATGTTAACAAGTCTATTGTGAGTGCTATGTTTACTCATCAAGTTCTCTTGGTATACTGAAGGAGTCAGTGAAGCACACAGGCTGTTCATCAGTTATCCTCTGGTCTGGCACACATGTGTAGCCTATCTCCTGCTTCTATATCATATTTCTTTGTTCTCTCTCTCTCTCTCTCTCTCTCTCTCTCTCTCTCTCTCTCTCTCTCTCTCTCCCCCTCCTTCCCTCCCTCCATGTTTCTATCCTCTCAGTCTCTCCCTCTCTGTCTCTCTCTATCCCTCTGTGTCTGTCTGTCTCTCCTTTCATCTCAAATGGTGGAGAAAAACAAAGACAAAAAAACAACACTCTGCTGTCAGAAAGCTTATGGTCTACCATCACACCACACAGGGAGAGTAAAATAGAATCCTTTCTAACAGAGGCTTCCTGAATCCTGATCGTTTCTGACATCTTAAACTATACCATTGGAGGAAACCCTTACAGAGTATTCTTTGGCTTCACTGCAAAAACAAAGACCTCCCTCATTTGAGAGACTGTAGTCACACCTCAAAGTTTTTGGACATATTTTGAGAATATGTACACATGTTTTTCAGAGCTTTTCTTGGGCCTACAGGGTGCCTGTGATGACCCTAGCATTCTCCCAAATGGCTACAGCTGGGAGACATGTACCCCTACTTGCCAGCATCACACAAAGTAAGGAGAATAATGCTAGTGTCTGTGGATCTCCCTATGGATTCCTCTGTGTCATGGACTACAGCTTGTGCATGGCAGCCCAATCCAACTAGCATCTGCCTCTCCCACCTAGGTGCTCCTAAATGTGGTTTCATCTTCCTTTCCCCTTCCCCCATTCCTGGAAAAACACCTAGCCAATTGAATGGCTGTTCCCATAGGAGAAGAAAAAAACCACATACACTTTCCTGACCCCTACAAGCAATCTGTTCACACCTGGCAGTGTGAGCTTTGATTATCCTTTATGCAGTTTGTGTAACTACAGATGTCTCTAATTTTCCTCTGGTGAAGGAGTCCTTGTCTGGAATAAATGAGATAGATAAATTAGAGGGGGGAAGGGAGATATCCAAGGTGTCTCCCCCAACTGTTTTGTCTTTGGACATTTAAATGCACTGATCTATTGTGCAAATGTTGGTACTAAGCATGCCAGCACTTGCCTGTAAAACCACCAGCGAAATGTCACCTGTAGGCAATGAATAATGTTTGTTTCATGCCTTTCACCCTAATATACTTTTTGTTTGGAAGGCATCATATGGATTAAGTTAGTAACACCCATCCTCACATTCTCAGACAACTTTTCCCTCTAAATCATATTTCTTTGGAGCCTGACAGGTTATCACACCTTGTCTTATTTCATGCTGGAATTTTGCAGGAGCAGATTAGTTGTGCTTCACAAATCATAGGCCCCCTTGCTGAGGAGGTACCTAAAGCCCAGCAACTTTCTCCAAAAATTTTCAAGGCTTTTCCATAGTTGATGGTATTGTAGCAAAGAGCTTTTGTGTTCTTGGATACCATACTTTGTGTCTAATCTATGGACCTGGCGTCATCTTAAAAGAAGCAGACAAAAATGAGCTGCCATCAGTGATATCTTTATCATAGAGTTTTAATAGTAGTTCTTCAGGATCACTCATCTTGGGACTTTGTTCTGCCCTAAAGTAGAGATAAGCAACATTCTCAGTCCTGAGAGCTGTCAAAGGGGGTGTGGCAGATCTCCTACAATGTCTACTGGGACCCCAAAGTAGGCCTAAGGAATAGGCCTTATAGGAAAAGTATAATAATATAAGAAAGAATGAGATTAGAAATTCAATTCAAGCATTTATTTAGTACCTATGACAAAGGCACCAAGTAGTAGGGATACAAAGACAACAAGCATGAATGAAGAAACATTTATTAAGCACTTTCTACATATCAAGCACTATGCTTTTTATTCATTTTTCAGTCATGTCCAATTCTTCATTGACCCCTTTGGGGGCCTTCCCACAATTAAAATGTAAACTACTTTAAAGCAGACTGACTCAGTACTCAGTTTTTATAGTCATCATTGAACATTGAGTCTGTCTCTGCTTTCAAGTGGCTCACACTCTAATTGCAGGAGGTAACACATATATGAAAGATCAGTTGCAGGGAGTAAGGAAATCCTAAGGGTAGGTAGTGAGATGAATGATAAGGCCCAAGGGTCCTAATGAGAATGAAAATTGAAGATTCAGTTCCTGTCCACAAGGAGCATATATTTTTTACTGAGAGGGTCAATAAGTACATGGATAAGTCAAAACAAGATTTGAGCAGAGAGAACATTAACAATTAAGGCAATACAGAAAGGCAACCAGTAGGGAAATAATATTTATGTTGATCATTAAAAAAATTTAAGAATCAAAGTGAAGAGGGATTGTATATCAAAATGTACAGAAAGAACCAGGGAGCTGGGATTTGAATTGCTAAATCTAGGGAACCACAAGTTGGACAATTTGGCTGAGAGAGTGTGTGCAAAGGAAAATAATGGGATTTTTTTTAACAAAGTGAGAGGGAAAAGAAAAGAACAAAAGCATATGATGAAAAATGAATTCTCAGTGCTTGCCCTGGGCACAACAAGGACCACGGCTTGTCTGCTCCCAACCTAAGGATCTCCATAATCTGTGAAATTCAAATAATCACTTGATGTTTTGCCAATATGTTCTGAACCAGGGGTTAACAAACTAACCCCACCACCACTACTCCAGACCCAATCTGGCTCTCCTGCTGCTTTTGACCTTGAGCTAAGAATGGTTTTTACATTTTTTATGAGTAGAAAAGCAGACCAGTGGGCTAAATTTGACCTGCAGGCTGTAGTTTGCTGACCTGTTTTCTAAATCAGTGCTTCTCAAACTTTTGTTCTCAGTATCTTTATTCTATTAAGCATTCTCATAGATATGTCCAAAGAGTTTTTCTTTTTGTTTATCTGGATTATAATTTATCATATTAGAAATAAAAAGTAATTTTGAAGTTGTAGACCCTCTGAAAGGGTTTCAGAGACTTCCAGGATTCTGTGAACCATACTTTGAGAACCACTGTTTTAAACTATAGGCAATGCTGAAGACAATTAATTGCTACATTTCCTACATGTACTAAGAATAGAGGTATAGAAAGCTAAGTGAATTTTTCCACTGTCTTTTCTTGTAGTCCACAAGATTTGAAACCTAGCAAGTATCCAATAATTCCAGCTTTTCCAATATTTCCAAAAATAGTGGTGGTTCTTATCAATTCCTCTTTCTTCATATATACAGGCAATGACTGCCATCAAGAACATTATTTTAAACACAGAGCACAGTAAGATCTCAAGTTAGAGTTCAGATACTCAGACAACTAAATACCTACCTGAATACATTTGAATATAACAGATTCTTTGAGTTATCCTTTGGAAAACCCTTCTGTTATCCTTAACCCCACACCCTCTATCAAAAATGATCTTGTAGATGCAGAAAGTGTACTTCCAATGGGTTGGCCACATTGCTCAAATGCCAAATGGATATTTGCCTAAAAGACAGAGAACTCGGGAGCCAAGATGGTGGAGATCAGACAGGAGTCTCTGTAACCTCCTCTAACCTTCCCTCAAACCAACAACATATGAAGCCTCTAGACTGATTTTGAAGCAAAAAAAAAAATCCACAATATCTGGAGGACAACACGATTCTAGAAGAAGATACTCTGGAAGAACTTCAAAACAGGTCTGTCTTAATTGGGCAGGGGGGTGGTCTGCTCAACCCAGACTGCAGCACAGGGAGACAAGGGCAGGGAGCTGGAACAGGGAGCTGGAGCAGGAGTTGGAACAGAAGTCGAAACAGGAGTGGGAGCGTTGTGCTTTTCACACACCTGGGAGTCTTCTGCGGGCTTCTTGGGCCACTCTGTCCTGATTGTGGGCAGGTGGTTTGGAGGGTCTGCCTTTTGTGGGGGGGTAGATTGTGAACCACTGAACACCTAATGAGCATCGGACCTAGCTGCAATTAGACAGCACCCTAGGGTGATCAATCAGTAGGACTGATCAGCACATGAAATAATTCAATCAGCAGAACTGCCTAGTACCTGAAATAATTCAATCAGCAGAACTGCCCAGTTCCTGAAATAACTCAATCAGCAGAACTGCCCCAGGGCAAATTAAAGCAGCTGTCCCACCTTTGCCTTAAACAGACCTCATACCTTTAAAAAAAATGAATAAAAAATCAAAAAGAGCTCTCACCATAGACAACTTTTATGGAGAGAGTGAAGGTAAAGCAACTCCAGAAAAAGCCCCGAAGAGAGACACAAACTGGACTCCATGTCACAAGGCTTTCTTTGAAGATTACATAAAGGATCTTAAAAGAGAGTTAGAAGAAACATGGGAAAACGAAATGAGATCACTGCAAAATAAAATAGAAAAAATGGAAAAAGAATGCAATGAACAAAAAAATGTAATTGGTCAATTGCAAAAGGAACTAA
>JAJPUD010015145.1:0-28721 GCA_023553655.1 Myrmecobius fasciatus
AAGATAAGGATTGCTACCCCTGCTTTTTTTTTGTTCACCTGAAGCATAATATTTTCTGCTCCAGCCGTTTACCTTCATCCTATATGTGTCACTATGTTTGAGATGTATTTCTTGTAGACAACATATTGTGGGATTCTGGTTTTTAATCCAGTCTGATATCCGCTTCCGCTTTATGGGAGAGTTCATCCCATTCACATTCACAGTTAGAATAACTAATTCTTTATTTCCTGCCATCTTATTTACCCAAATTATGTTTTCCCCTTTCCTTTCCCCTTTCTCCCTTCCCCCCTCCTCAGTACTTTGCTTTTGATGACCCCCTCCCCCAAACAATACTCCACCCTTTAGATGCCCTCCCCCTGTTTTTACTCCTTTCCCCTGATTCTTCTATTTTCCCTTCTATTAGTTTGTCCCTTACTTTTCCTCCTTTCCCTCCCACTTCCCTCTAGCAACAAACAAGTTTCTATGTGAAATCCAATGTGTGATACACACTTTTAGAGCCTAACCTGATGAGAGTAAGATTTACACAATGCTCATCTCCCTCCCCTCTTTCTCTCAATTATATTAGGTTTTCTTTGCCTCTTCAAGAGATTTTACCTTGTTTTTACCTCCTTTTTTTTAGATCTTATTTTACCATTTTTTCCCTCTTTTCCCCAGTATGACAACCTCTCCCCTCTAGTTCTCTTTTTCATATTATCAAAGTAATATCTAGTTAATTATACTCCCAAACTTTAAGTATCCCCCTAGTAAAAATAAAGTTTTCAAGAGTCCTTTCCTTTTTACCTTTTTATGCATCTCGAGTTCTGTGTTTGGATGTCAAATTTTTTGTTCAGATCTGGTCTTTTCATTAGAAATAGGTGAAATTCACGTATACCATTGAATGACCATCTTCTTCCCTGGAGCATAATGCTCATTCTAGCTGGATAGGTCATTCTTGGCTGTAATCCAAGTTCCTTTGCCCTTCGGAATATCTGGTTCCAGGCCTTTCGATCCTTCAGTGTGGAGGCTGACAGATCATGTGTGATTCTCATTATTGATCCTCGGTATTTGAATTGTTTCTTTCTAGCTGCTAGCAGAATCTGTTCCTTGGTGCTATAGTCCTGAAATTTAGCTATGATATTCCTTGGGATTTTAATTTTGGGGTCTCTTTCAGGAGGTGATCGGTGAATTCTTTCAATGGTGATTTTGCCTTTTGATTCTACAATCTCAGGGCAGTTTTCTTTCAGGATTTGGTGGAAGATAGTGTTTAGATTCTTTTTTTCATCATGGCTTTCAGGAAGTCCAATAATCCTTGTATTGTCTCTCCTAGATCTAGTTTCCAAGTCAGTTGTTTTTCCTAGGAGATATTTCATATTTTCTTCTAATTTTTCATTTTTTTTTTGTTTTTGTTTGACTGATTCTTGAAGTCTTATTGAGTCATTCACTTGCATTTGTTCAATTCTTACTTTTAAAGTGTTGTTTTCTTCAGTTACCTTTTTAAGCTCCTTTTCTAACTGGCCAATTTGTTCATTGCACTCTTTTTCCACTTTACTAATTTTATTTTTCAATAAATTGTTGTCTTTATCATATCTCTTTTGGAGGGCTTCTTGTACTGACTTCAGTTTATTTTCCCATTTATCCTCCAGCTCTCTTTTGAGATTCTGTATGCAATCTTCCAGAAAGGCCTTTTGAAAAGGAGACCAGTGATGGTCCTCAATAACATCCTCTGAAGTTTTGTCTAAAGGATCCTCAGAATCTGGGGTCAGCCCTTCTCTGTCTCGATAAAAGCTGTCTATGGTGAGAGCTCTCTTTTGCTTCTTCATTTTTTTTTACACATTGTGTATATCTCTTTAAGGTTTGGAAAACCCTTGGCCAAAGCTCCTTGCCCTGGGGCAATTTGGCGAATTAATTTAAGGTGCTGGGCCGGTGGGGGCTAGGACTAAGTCCGAATTACTCCTTAAACAAGGCAAGTCTGCCAGAACACCTGCCCCCAATCCGGGCAGAGTGTCCCAAGTGCCTCAGATAAACTCCAGGTGTTTGGATTTTGGAGTTTGGAGTTTGGAGTTTTTGCCACAATGACCTGAGCTGAGTCCCACCCTCACTTCCAGCCTACACCACTCTTTATTCCTCTGTCCGAGTTAGACAAACCTGATGTGAAGTTTTTCAGAGATATCAACAAGCCGTGTCCAATATTTCTGGGTTTGTTGGCTTGAAGATCAGTTCAGAGGCTTATTTTATTGTTGATTTGAGAGAAGGTCGGAGGAGGACACAGAGTCACCTTTTCACTCTGCCATCTTGGCTCCGCCCCTCATAATCCACACGAGAAATTTTCAAAGTGTTTATTTTACTGCTGGGTATATTGTACACACTATATTTAAAAAATCAATATATCTGTCTGTCTCTGTCTATAATTATTTCTATATAATACTATTATATGCTATAATATAGTGCTCTAGTACACTATACTATACTACATTAGCATTCTTATTAAAAAATTACACTGCAATGTTAGCACTGTCATAACTATCATAACTTATTACCACTGCTCTCCTATCCCCTTGTATACTATTACTACTGCAACAATACTACTACATTATTATACTACCACTACTATAACTACTGATCCTTCTATACCACTAACATTTCAGTGTCACTATTACTACTATAGCACTCCTAATACTATTACAACCACATTTAACATACTGCTAAACAACTCCTACTCTTATTCCTTGTTGTAATAGCTACTACGTATTACTAGTAATATATGTATATATGCAAATATGCAATATACCATACACCTATATTACACACACACACACATATATATATATATGTACGTATATATATATATATATACGTATATATATATGTATATATAATGTTTTTGTATTTGGTTAATTTTTCTGTACCTTTTCCAATCATTCTTCACCCAGATATCAATTAATCTTCACCAATATAGGTCTTACCTCTTTATCCTCTTCTTAAAAAAAAATTCTCAGATTATTGCATGAGATTTAGCCCCATTTTTTAAATTCTTCACTGAGGTAGATTCTATAAGCCCTTAATTGATTTTGTTGCCCAAAAATGATAAAATATAATGCTTCCTTGAGCCTAAACTTATTGCCCTACCAGACAGATTAAACTTATTATTAAAAATAAAAAAGTATAAAAATTCCTTGTTGATGATTATCATTTGTGACCACAACAAAATTGGATTTTTTTTCAAGGATTAAAACTATGCGATATTATTAAACTAAACTCCATTTTGTTCCATTAGGCACAAAGCTGAGAAGTGAGGATCAAATCTGCAACTGTCAGCATGAGAATAGAGAAAAATGTAGAAAAATGAAAATGAAATAGCTATAAATACTACAAATAACAATACCATTCCAATAATAAATAAGAATTCTCTTGTGTTTTATTATCTTTTCTATTAAATGAAACTATTTGTCTTAAATTAAATTGCTGGCTTATTGCCTATAAGGCTATGAATTAGTAGCTTCATATATTCTGCTGAAATTAATGTGAATTATCTCTTTTGTAAGCAATGCATAAAATACTATATAAGAAAATTTTATTTATTTGTTAATAAATATTTGTTTAAGTGATAACATTGATGGAGAATAAAGAGATTTAGAACTTAATATTAAAAGTTTCTATCATAAATTAATGCTGATATGAAGTTCAACCCAAACATTATGAAACAATAGAATTGTAATAGAAGTATAGTGAGAGAAAAATCACAAGTCTATATTAAATTTAATTTGGAATTTTCTTTCTTTTTTTTGCTAAAAATTTATATAATTGAATTCTTTCTTTGGCTAAGTATGCTAGCAACGACTATAGTTAGAGGATTGGAAAAAAGAGAAAAAGAAAAAATATATAAGAGAACTAAAGTCATATTTGTCCTTTTTTAATCATATATTTTTCAAAAAATAAAACTAGTTAAAAACAACCTATATTTAAATATTCCTGAAAATCTACTAATCAAGAAATAATTTAGATAGAAAACCATTAAAAAAAAGTGAGATATAAGGGTCCATGGGACAAAACATATATGTATCAGAATAATTCATATTTATATGGTGTTTTAAGATTTGCAAAGCATTTTTTTTTCAAAATAATACTATAGCATTTATAGGTATACTTGAATTTCATACTTATGCTGAATTAGGTATTGCTAATTATTTTCCCCATTAATATCCAAATTCAAGTATAACATATTCCTTCTGCATCTCCAGGCATTTATATAAAAAGTACTTAGCAATTCTGGCTTTTAAAATTGTTGTCTGAAGAACTTCTGGGGGTTGGAAAGAAGATGATGGATTAAAGCCAGAAAGCTGCTGGAACTCTCCCAGTTTCTCTCTAAAACTATGTCAAACCAAGCCTTTGAACATAATCTGATGGAAAGAAAACATTTCCAGATTAAGATAGATTAGAAAAACTTGAAGAAAAGGTCAGTGTCAGTTCAGGTCAGCCAAGGCAAACACTAAAAGCCACTGAGAAAGCCTTAATAACATCAAATCAGCAGCTAAGACTCTCAGGCTTGGCTCAGTAGAGAAGATCAGTGGGGCAACCTTCAGTTCCATCTCAGAAGGCAAACTTTGGAAAACCAGGCAGTTTCCTCCAGATACAAGGAGTCTCTCAAAACCAAGGCTCAGAGCTACAGAGGAATATGAGGAACATGCCCCTTTATTCCAGGATCAGGTTAACCATAAAAGTTAAAAAAAAAGAAGAAAAAATACTTCCACCAAAAGAAAACAAAATGAACAAAAACCAGAAAATATCTTTGACAATATATAGAAAGCTACTATGGTGACAGGGAAGATGAAAAGACCAACTCAGATGAGGACAACATGTCCACAAAGGACATCTGAATAAAGTGATATAAATTGGTCTCAAACCCAGAGAGATTTATTGAAATTTGTAGTGCTAATAAAAATTTAAAAGGCAAATAAGAGAGAGAGAAGAAAAATGGGAAAAGAAAGGAAAGATATGTAAGAGAGTAAACAGTTTGGAAAAAAAGGGGGGAAAATGACAGAATAAAACAATTCTTCAAAAACTAAAATTGGCCAAATGCAAAGAAAAGCCAGCTTCAAATGAAACCCCAAAGGATGATATAAGTTGCTCCCCATTTCACAAGGCTCTCTTGGAAGAATTCAAAAATAATTTTAAGAGAGTATGAGAAGAAAAATGGGGAAAAGAAATTAGATCTTTGCAAAAGGGTATGAGAAAGGGGAGCTAGGTGGTGCAGTGGTTAAAGCCCCAGCCCTGAAGTCTGGAGAACCATAGTTCAAATCTGTTCTCAGACACTTAACACTTCTTACCTGTGTGTCCCTAGGCAAGTGCCTTAACCCCAATTGCTTTAGCAATAAACCAAGAGGGTATTGAAAAGGAAAACCAGAAATTACCTGAAAAAATACTCCTTAAAAATAGATTAAATGAAATGGAAAACAAATATGAATCCTTACAAAATAGATATGAAAAAAAAATCCAGTGAAGAAAGCAAGACCTTCAAAAGTACAAACGAACAAAAAAAATGTTAGCTTTGGAAATAAGAGAAGAAAATGAGATAAAGGAATTAGAATATGTAATGAGGAAACCAAATTATCACTGTTTGCAAATGCTATAATTGTATAATTGGAAGACCTTAGAGAAGGAAAAAGTAGTCAATAACTATGTCTAATGTTTAACAAAACCAAAGATCCCAGCTTTTGGGGTAAGAATTCACTATTTGACAAAAGCTGCTGGGAAAATTGGAAACTAGTACAGCAGAACCCAGGCAATTATCCACACATAACACCATATACCAAGAAAAGCTTGAAATGGGTTCATGATTTAAAAAGAAAGAGTGACAATATAAGCAAATTAGAAAATCAAAGGATAGTTTACACTGAGATCTGTGGAGAACAAAGGAATCTGTGGCCAAAGAAGGACTGGAGTTCCTTACAGAAAACAAAATAGAAAATTTTGATTATATTAAGTTAAAAGGTTTTTGTACAAAGAAAACTAACCCAGACAAGATTAGAAGCTTTACATTCAATGGTTCTGATAAAGTCCTCATTTCTAAAATATATAGAAAACTGACTCAAATTTATAAGAATTCAATCCATTCTCCAATTGATAAATGGTCAATGGATATCAACAGTAAATTTTCAGATGAAGAAATTAAAGCCATTTCTTGTTATATGAAAAGGTGCTCTAAATCACTATTGATCAAAGACATGCAAATTAATTCAATTCTGCACATCTTTTAGATTGGCTAAGATGACAGGAAAAGATAATTATGAATGCTGGAGGAGACGTGGGAAAACTGGGACACTAATACATTGTTCGTGGAATTGTGAACTGCTCCAACCATTCTGGAAAGCAATTTGGGACTATGCTCAAAGGGCTATCAAAATATGCATACCCTTTGATCTAGCAGTATTTGTGCTGGGCTTATATCACAAAGAGATCTTAAAGAAGGGAAAGGGACAAACATGTGCAAAAATGTTTGTGGCAGCCATTTTTGTAGGGACAAGTAAATTGGAAACTAAGTGGATGCCCATCAGTTGGAGAATGGCTGAGTAAATTATGGTATATGAATATTATGGAATATTATTGTTCTGTAAGAAAGGAGCATGATTTCAAAGAAGCCTCGAGAGACTTACATGAACTGATACTAAGTGAAATAAGCATAATCAGGATATCATTTTACACAGCAACAACAAGATTATAGGATGATCAATTCTGATGGGCATGACTCTTTCCAACAATGAGATGATTGATGCCAGTTCCAATAATCTTGTGATGAAGTTAGCCACCTCCACTTATGGAGAGGACTGTGGGAACTGAGTGTGCATCACAACATAGCATTTTCTTTCTTTTTGTTGTTGTTTGTTTCCATTTTATTTTTTCTCATTTTTTCCCTTTTCTGATTTGATTTTTCTTGTGCAGCAAGATAATTGTATAAATATATATGCATATATTGGATTTAACATATTTTACCATGTTTGATATATATTGGATTATTTGCCCTTTAAGGACAGGGTGGATGAAGGGGGGGAAATTGGAAGACAAGATTTTGTAAGCGTCAATGTTCAAAAATTATCCATGCACATGTTTTGAAATTAAAAAAGCTTTAATAAAAGTAAGTAAAAGACAAAAAAGGAGGGATAACAATTCTAATTTTAGACAAAGTAAAAGTAGAAAAATATATCTTAGTAAAAGAGATAAGAAAGATAGTATATCTTGATAATTGTACCATAAACAATGAAGCAGTAATGATATTAAGTGTATATGCATCTAAATTGCTAGAGCCAGTTATAATAAAAAATAGATATGAAAACTATAGTAATGGGGTAACTCAACCTTCCTCTCTAAGAATCAGATAAATTTAAACATCAAATAAACAAGAAGGAAGTTAGGGACATTAATAGGATCCTAGAAACCTGGTTATTATCAATCTCTGAAGAAAATTGAATAGGCATAGAAAGGAATACACTTTTGTCTCAGCAGTACATGGCACCTACATAAAATTGACCACATATTAGTGCATAAAAACCTCATAATCAAATGCTGAAAAGCAGAAATTATAAATGTTTGCTTTTCAGACTATAATGCAATAAAAATTATATTCAATAAAGGACCAGAAAATGATGACTAAAAACCAATTGGAAATTAAATCAAACAACAAATCACAGAAAAACTTTCATTTAAGAGATTGAAATTCAATAAGACAATATATCAAAACGTGTGGGTAGCAGCCAAAACAGTTCTTAGGGGAAATTTTTTGTCTCAAAATAGCAACATGAATAAAATAGACAAAGAAAAAAAATCAATAAATTGGGTATGCATCTAAAAAAAACTAGAAAAATAACAAATTAAAAACCTCTAATTAAACTCCAAATTAGAAATTCTGAAACACAAAGGAAAGATTAATGCAAATGAAACTAAGTAAACTATTGCAGTATAAGTAAAATTATGAGATGGTTTTAAGAAAAAAATAACAATAAAATAAATAAGCCTTGGCTAATTTGACTAGAAAAAGGAAAGAAAAAAAAATCAATAGCATCAAAAATGAAAAGGTGAGCTTAATATTGATGACAAGAAATCAAAGCAATAATTAGGAGATATTTTGCATAATTCTATGGCAGCAAATCTGACAAATTATTTGAAGTGGATGAAAACTTAAAAATAAAAATTGCCTAGATTAAAGAAGATGAAATAAATTATTTAAATAACCCTATTTTAACAAAATAAATTAAACAGGTCATTAAATGAGCTTCCTGTGGAAAAAAAAATTCCAGGGCCAAATGGATTTACAACCAAAATTATATGATATTTTTAATGGGTGCACAAAAAGCTTTTTAACAAAATACAGCACCAATTCTGATTAAAAAAAACAGAGAACATAAGGATAAAGGAAGCTTTCCTTAAATTAATAAGTAGTATCTATCTAAAACCAAGTATTATTTTTAATGAAGAAAAACTAAACGCATTCCCAATAAGATCACAGGTGAAACAAGGATGGTAGAAATTGTAAGAGAAATGTTGACTTTAGTCATAAGAAAAGAAAAAGACATTAAAGTAATTACAATAGACAATGAGAAAATAAAACTAACACTCTTTGAATAAGATAAAATGGTATTAGAGAACCCTAGAAAAGACCTAAAAACCTACTTAAAACAATTCATAACTTTAACAAAGTTGAAGGATATAAAATAAACCCACACAAATCATTAGCATATATATATGTATATTATATATACATATATATATGTGTGTGTGTGTGTGTGTGTGTGTGATCTGTGTGTGTTAATGACAAAGTCCATTTTTTAAATTTTTTTTTATTTGCAAAACATATGTTTGGGTAATTCTTCAACATTAACCCTTACAAAGCTTTCTGTTACAAATTTCCCCCCCTACTCCCTCCCCCTCCCCTAGATGGCAGGATAGCCACTACATGTTAATTATGATAAAATACTTGACAAATTGAATATATATGTATACATATCTCCAAACGTATCATTATTGTCCAAGAAAAAGCGTATCTACAAGGAAGAATAATCAGATAAAGGAAACACAATGTAAGCAAACATCAATCGAGAGTATGAAAATGATATGTTGTGATCCACATTTCACATCCCTCTCTCTGGGTGTATATAGCTTTCTTCAGTGAACAATTGGAACTGGTGTGAAACACCTCATTGTTGAAGAGAGCCATGTCTATCAAAATTGATCATCATGTAGTATTGTTGTTGCTATGTATAATGATCTCCTGGTTCTGCTCATTTCACTCAGCATCAGTTCATGCAAGTCTCTCCAGGCCTCTCTGTAATCAAATGACAAAGTCCATTAATAAGAGATGGAAAGAAAAAAATTCATTTATAATACCTGTAGAAAAAATAAAATATTTCAGTATCTTCCTGCTAAGACAAATCTTAGAATGAATACATTTCCACAACACTTCTCACTCAAATGAAGTGAGATGTAATTAATTGGGAAAATATCAACTGCTCTGGGGTATAATATAATAAAAATAAAAATTCTGCTTAAATGGTGTACTCATTCAGTACCATTCCAATGAAACTGCCAAAAAGTTATTTTCTAGAAATGGAAAAAATAATAAAATTAATCTAGAAGAAAAAAGGTCAAGAATATCAAAGGAATAAATGAAAAGAAAATATCAAGGATGGTGTCAGGAGTACAAAACATAAAACTATATTATAAAGTAGAAATTGTGAAAAACTTTTGGTACTGGCTAAGAAATAGAATGCTGGAACAGTGGACTAGATAAAATACACATAACACAATAATCAGGACCTATACTAATCTAGTATTGATAAACCCACAACTCCAGATTCTGGAATAAGGACTCACTATTTCACAAAAGTTGCTGGGAAACCTGAAAATAATATCAGAGTCTGGATAGACCTACATCTCATACCCCACAGCAAAATAATGTAAAGATGAGTACATGATTTGGGCATAAAAGTTTATACCATAAACAAATTAGGAGAGAAAGAAAAAAAATTACATATCACATCTTTGGAGAAGGGAGGAATTCATGAGCAAAGAACTCCAGAACATTATGAAAGGTAAGATGAACAACTTTGAATATGTTAAATTAAATTTTTTTTGCAGAAACAAAGGCAACAGAAATAAAATTAATAGAGAAATACAAAGCTTAGGTAAAACTTTATAGCCAGTTTTTCTGATAAAGATCTTATTTCTAAAATATGTAAAGAACTGTGTCAAATTTATAAAAATACAAGTCATTCCCCATTTGATAAATTGTGAGAAGATATGAACAATTTTTAAATGACAAAATTAAAGCCATCTGTAGTCATATGAAAAAATACTCTAAATAACTCTTGATTAGAAAAATTCAAATTAAAAAAAAAACTCTGAGTTACTACCTTATACCTCTCAAATTACCTAAACTAATAGGGAAAGGAGAGGATGTGGGAAAATTGGACACTGATGCACTCTTGGTGGAGTTGTGAACTGATTCAATCTTTCTGAAGAACAATCAGAAACTACACCCAAAGGGCTGTCATATTGTGCATACCCTTTGACCCAGCGGTGCCATTATTGGGTCTGTATATGAAAGAAATCATAAATGAGGGAAAAGGACCTACTTGTACAAAAAAGTTTGTAACAGTTCTTTTTGTGGTAGCAAAGAAATGGAAAATAAAGTGATGCCTATCAATTGTGGAATGGCTGAATAAGTTGTGGTATATGAAGATAATGCAATATTATTGTTCTACAAATGTATAAGGCCATAGATAGTGGGGGGACTCTGGGTAAGGTATAAGACCCTCCAGCCCAGCAAGGGAGCCTGCTGATGTGTCTATTCAACTCCCCATCCCCCTAGGGGTGTCTCAGCCTTTCTGAGAAGACAGGGGGCATCAGGGGACATGACAACCTGTTGTAATTAAAGCAGAGTTACACTAAGTGGGAAGAAAACATCTACACAAAAAAGCAAGTTGTTTATGTGGTCCTGCACATGCTGTATCCTACAGTTAGCACATGCACAGTGTGCTATAGTTATGTAAGTGTGTTAGGGTATATAAGACTGAGAGAATTTTGAATAAACAGACTCCTATTTGACCATCTTCAAGAGTTCCGCTCTTTCAGTCCTCTCCCATGATCAGGATTCAGTCTGGTACTGAAACATTTGGTATTCATCGCAGGACCCTGGAGAGCAGGGCACACAGTAGCTCGGCTGACAAGAGCCACGTGAGTTTAAGGAGAAGTCCCCATGACCCAGGAACGGGATAAATTTATAAAGACAAACAAGCCGGAAAGATTCAGCAAGGACTAATCTAGTCCTTAAGTTTTTCAGCCAAAGTGGGGCAAGTGCTAACAAAAGAGCTTCTCTGTGGAGGGAAGTATATAGTAGAGTGAAAGGCCTCCTTGGGCTCTAAAAAGAAAGCTTTTAGCATGGGGTGTCAAACAGGGAAATTTGAGGAAAAAACCTTTTTGGGTTAAAGACATTAAGGATTGTATCTATTCTATCACTCTGGATAAGGAGGATATGAAAATATTTGCCTTTTCAGTGTACAGTGTTAATTTACCTGTGCCTTATAAAAGATTTTCGTGGACAGTTTTGCCACAGGGAATGGAAAATAACCTTACAATGTATAGATGTATGTGGCTGCTGCTCTTACTCCAATAAAAAAAAAAGCATTTCCAAAAGTTATGTTATTATATTCCATGGATGATATCTTGGGGTGTGCATCTGAGGAGCAAATGTTAGAAGAAAAAGTAAGGAACTACCAATTGTATATAGTTCCAGCAAAAATTCAAAGGCATGCTTCTTTTCAATATTTAGGATATGAAGGATATTTAAAGAACAAAAATTTTCTTTTTTTTTCTTTTTTATTTTAATTAAAGTTTTTTTTTATTTGCAAACATATGCATAGGCAATTTTTCAACACTGACCCTTGCAAGACTTTCTGTTCCAATTTTTTTCCCTCCTTCCCCCTTCCCCCTCCCCTAGGTAGTCATCTTTGTTAAAATATATGACAAATCAAATATATGTATACATATTTATACAGTTAACTTGCTACACAAGAAAAATTGGATCAAGAAAGAAAAATAAAACTGAGAAAGAAAACAAAATGCAAGCAAAAATCAACAGAAAGGATAAAAATGCTATGCTGTGGTCCACACTCAGATCCCACAGACTCTAGGTGTATATGCCTTTTCTTTAAGAAAACTGAAACACCTTATATGACTTTCAGAAACTGATAGGAGATATTCAATGGATGTGTCCAGTGTTAAGTTTAACTAGTTATTAATTACAATCATTGTATGGCATCTTAAGGGGAGACAGTGTTTTAGACCCACCCTGCCAGCTTACAAAAGAAGCCCAAAAGACTCTGAGAGAAGTTGAACTAGCTTCATCCAATATGGCTGAAAGAGTCACTCAAACAACCTTGGAAATATCAGTTTTTGCTATAAGAGACACCTCCAGCAGTCCTTTATTGAGGGGACAATGTGATCCAGTGGGTGACCCTCTCAGCACAACCAGAAGAAAGTCTTCTTCCTTACACAATGCTTGTGGCTAGAATTTTATTAAAAGTCATTAAGCATGGGGCAGCTAGGTGGTGCAGTGGTTAGAGCACCAGCCCTGAAAGTCAGGAGGACCTGAGTTCAAATCTGGTCTCAGACACTTCCTAGCTGTGTGACCCTGGGCAAGTCACTTAACCCCAATTGCCTCAGCAAAAAGCAAAAAAAAAAAGTCATTAAGCAAGTTATACAATTATCTTGGATAAGACTTAACAGAATATGTACTTTTTATACTAATGTACAAATTAATATAAATTGTGAAACCATGCCAGAGTGGCAGATTTTATGGGCCACAACTCCGAATTTTACCACAGCCCCCCCTTACATATAGCTCTGCTATTACATAATTGGCCATGGGTTTCTGAAGAAAAGGTTTCTAAGATCCCTCTTAAAGGATTGACCATCTTTATAGATACATCCAAACATAACATTTGTGCTGTATATTCTCATGATTTAGTATAAAAAGAGTGTTCAGAACTTCCTTTCAGTCCACTCAGCAGAATAAGTTGTATGCAGTTATGCTAGTTCTTACTTGTTATCCAAGAGATGTAAATATAATATTTGATTTGGCTTATTCAGTAGGTATGGTACAAAGATTTGTCATAGCCCAAATAAAATTTGTAACTGCTAACATATATCAGCATTTTAAGCAACTTCAGGAGCAAGTCAGAAAACATCCAGGTAAGTATTATATCTTGCATGTCTATCCTCATACAAGACTTCCAGGTTTTATTTTTTATGGGAACTCAAAGATAGATTGCCTTTTCACCACATCAGGTAACACTCCCCTATTTCAGGCCGCCCAGGAATCTCATTATAAATATCATCAGGCTTCATGAGCTTTATGTCTGCAATTTGTAATAAGAAAAGAGGAAGCTAGGAGCAAAGTAAAAGCCTGTACGGTTTTCCTCCCTTTGCATGCTCCTGTGCTTTCTCCAGGGAAGGACCGTTGTGGTTTGAGACTCAATGAAATTTGACAGATGGATGTCATCCATTATCAATCTTTTGGTTATCTTTTTTCTGTATTGTAGTGGACCCCTTTTCAGAATTTACTTTTGCAATACCAGCAGCAAAAGAGCCAGCTTCAGTGGTCACTGAATTCCTTGCACAGACCTTTGCAGTTATGGGCAAGACACAAGCAATTAAAACAGATAATGGACCTGCATATACTTCTAAACATTTTTCACACTTTTTTGTTATATATTTCATATATTTCAGTCCTCAAGGACAGGCAATAGTAGAGAGGAGGAACAGTGATATCTAGAACCTCCTCCAAAAACATGAGAGGGTCAGCCAAAGGTAATCCTAGAGAACTTCTAAATTCAATCCTTTATACTGTTAACTTTTTGGTCTTTAATGAAGATGAACTGGCTCCAGCAGACAGGTTTCATAACCTGCCAGAAGGGTATGGTTCAGTGTGAGCAACTCCAATATTTTTAGATAATTGCCAGGTGATGTAGAGAGATCTGGAGAGCAGTGAAAGGAAGGGACCAGACAGACTAATTTCTTGGGGCAGAGGATTTACTTGTATCTCTACAAATGGAAAAGGAATCCAGTGGTTGCTGTTGTCTTGTCTATCAGAGAGCAATGGAAAAAGAGAAGACCCTCAAAAGGGAGAAGAAACTTCAGTTGGTTCCATCAATGACTATGTCCACCACTGAAAGAGCATGGCAGTTAATCCTATGTGTATGGCAATTGACTCATGAACATCACCATGATCATAAAAATAATTGTTAATGAGATTGATGTAAGACTTCAAAATCTGCAGGAATCATTGGATTCCCTGAGATATTAAGTGATGAAAAATAGATTGGCTTTGGACTGTCTCTTGGCTGCTGAAGAAAGTGTAAGTGTGCTTGTGATTTTCCATGCCTTCCTTCTGGGATTCATGAAATTATTTTATAGTATCTTGTTTATTCATATTGCCTGTGTGGCATTACTCCTTGTTTGTGTGATTTCTCACATGCTGATAGATTTAACTACTGACATATACTTGTTTAAATGAAAACAAAAGGGAGATGTAGAGGGTCACAGATAGTGGTGAAACTCGGGCCTGGAACCTGCTGACTAGACCTGTTGATTTAGTTTGGTTCCCTATATACCCTAGGGGCATCTCAGCCTTCCTGAGAAGTCAGGGGGTCTGATTACTTGTGTTGTAATTAAAGCAGATTTATATTAAGTGGCAAAGAAATATCTACACACAATAACAAATCATTTATGTGCAATATGCTGTAGTTATGAAAGAGTATTAGGGTATATAAGGCTGAGGGAATTTTGAATAAATGGACTCCTGTTTGACCAACTTTGAGAGTTCCACCCCTTCACTATTCACCTATGATCAGGATTCAGGTTGGTACTGAAATCCTCCAGTGATCAGGTCCGAATATATAGAAAATGATAATCAAGCTGGTTTTAGAAAGGCCTGGAAAGACTTATGTGAACTGATATTAGTGAATCAGGAATTCATTGTACATAATAACAGCAAGAATGTGCAATGTTCAACTAGGAAAGACTTGGTTCTTCTCAGTGGTTCAGTGATCCATAGTAATCCCAATAGACTTTGGACAGAAAATGCCATCTGCAGCCTGAAAAGGAACTATGAAGATTGAATGTAAATCACTACATGCTATGTTCACTTCTTATTTTTTCTGTTTTTTCCTTCCCCATTATTTTTCCCTTTTGCTCTGATTCCCTCCTCCAATATGATTAATAAAGCAATGTGTATTAAAAATAAATTAGTTTAAAAAATAAAATTAAATTGTTGGCCTAGCTTCAGACTACAAAATTCATGATTATAGAATTACTAATAACAAATTAAGTCACAAAAGGATCAATAAATTTGATAACTAATTAATAGGCATTTATTAAATTCTAATGATAGCAGACATCTTTCTGAGCACTAGAAATACAAAAGACAATAATATAATCCCTATCCTCAAGAAGTGTAAATTCTGGGGCAGCTAGGTGGCGCAGTGGATAGAGCACAAGCCCTGAAGTCAGGAAAACCTGAGTTCAAATGTGATCTCAGACACTTAACATTCCCTAGATGTGTGAACCTGGGCAACTCACTTAACCCCAATTACCTCAGCAAAAAAAAGCAAAAAAAAAAGTGTAAATTCTAATGGAAAATATAATATGTTTGTATAGAAGTAAATATAGAACAAATACAAAAATATGTTTGGGTAGACTGGAAAGAATTCATTCAAATGTCAAAAGACAGCATTAGGAAAAAGTGGATTCCCAGCATGGAGTGGGGAAGAGGTGATATTTTACAGTGGAATGAAACTAGGTAAAATGAGATATAGATTGTCCTCTTCCCCACCACATCCCTCAATATATTACATAAATTCCTATATTTGCTTTATAGATTATAGGAATAAGAAGTGCTTTGTATGAAGACAACAAAATTAAATAGAGCCAAACCTGAGAAGACATTTAAATATCAAAGGGATTTATTTTTAATTCCAAAGTTGATAAGGAGTCACTAGTTTTTTTGAAGGTAGTGGTAATGTGATCAGACCTGAGCTTCAGAAAACATAGTTTGAGCAGTTTTTTTTTTTTTTTTGGAGAATAGCAAATGGTAGGAAAAGTCTTGATGCAGAAATGGATTATGAAACTACTAATAATAACTAGCATTTATATAGAGCTTTAAAAGTTTGCAAGGTGAGATACAAATGTGATCTCTTATTATCCCCACCACCACTTTGGTACTTTTCTTCTACTTCTTTATTTGAAAGGCCTTGCTCTGTGCTATCCCATAGGAATCCTGATTTATAAAGAAACATCTCTGTATAGTAAACAAAATGAAGTGATCCACACTCAGTCAGGGCTTAAACTCACTATTTATTATTTGTTATATATTATCTCTCTGTATTTCAGACATTCTATTGGACAAGAAAGGTAGAAGTATCAGACAGTTTGCAATGCTCCCTGCCTTTGTAGCATGAGCTTATTATTTTTCTTCCCTATTTTATTTATGTATAAATGTAGCACTATGAAATGGAGAAATAACACTACTTGTGCAGAAATATCCACATGTGGCAAGTAGGTATGTCATTGTGTATAATTTAAGGATGGCAAAGTAGACATGCTTAGCCTCTTCTCTTCCCATTCTCCAAAGAGACTTTTGTGAGGTAGGATCTGGTGGCCACCACTATGCTCTTCTAAAACATGGAGTGTTAGACTAGAATTATATCCACCTGCTTGCTTTAAATAATATTTATCTAATGGGAACCGTGGATGGCAGGGAAAAGAAGAAACTTACCCAATTTCTCCCAAATTCACCTCCAAAAACTATAAAATGAAATCTAGAGAAGTAGAAATAGCAAAAGGACAGATTAAAACAATTTTCTAGGCAAAGATAACTTAAAAGGTTATCAAGAAAAGATTGTCTCCTTGGGGTAATAGGAGAGAGAGAAGGCCAGGGCAAGTAGTATCTAGTCAAAACAATAGCTAAACCATGAGCCCCAGGATAGCCCAGTAGTGAGATCTGCAGTCCTGATGCACAGGCCCTTGGACAGCCTAGCAGTGAGGCCCCATGGTCCCAGCAGTGAAGCACATGGGGCATTTCATAAAAAATCTGACAGTGACAGCTCCAACACAGAAGCTGAGACTAACTATAACATGAAATTCAAGAAAAATGAGTAAAAACATACCACAAAAAACTTGAAACCTGACCATAGGAAGTTCCTGTGGTGGCAGGGAAGATAACAACAAAAGCATGGAAGACAGCAATGTCAAAAGCTCTTTATGCAAAGGCTCAAAGATGTGGGGAGTCAGCTGTAAGTTTTTGAAAGACCTGGGCAAAGCAAGGTCACTTGGAGGACTTAATGGCATGTGGCAAGATCTGTTTCACAGCTGGTGATGCAAATCAGAACTCCCTCAGATTATTTACTGAAAATATGACAGTCGACATCACTGGAATGTCCTTCATCTAATGGAACAGGACTCCATCTAAAGGAAGAAAAAACAGTCTAAACCTTGACTAATAGAACAAGGAAATGACACAGTCTTGGTTATACTTTCTGTGGTTTTCTGGCAATTGTGTAATGTATAACAGAGAAAAACATATCTATGGTGGGATATAAAAGGGAAGCTGTAAGAAATAAAGTTAATTCCAAATAAAAATCTAAATAAAAAAAAAAGTTAGTTCTATGCTGTAAGCTTGACCTCACCTTGCCCCATTCATATCTATTTTTCTCACTACTTTGTTCTGTGCTTGTGCTGGTTGTCAGCAAATGGTGCCAGAACAGAGACCTGAAGGAGACTAAGTAGTGTCTTCCAGGACTCCAGAGCACAACACACAAAGGTAAAAAGATTAAAATTAAGATTAAGCCCCTCTCATAATGAGGAAAGAATTTTTAAAAAGGAAAAATTCAGGTTGAGCATAGGGACCAACATATATAAAAAAGTGCTGAAAAAAGGTAGTTAGAGAGGGTGCTATGTAACTAAAAGACAGATTGAAGATTTCTTTAATGTGTGTAATATTGTTGCCCTTGGTTCCCAGAAAGAACCCTAGATTTAGAAAGGTGGGAAATAGGAAAACAGATGAACAAAAGATTAAAAGAAAATGACTCTGAAGAATTTCCTATAGTTGCCTTTTCTTTATGGAATATTATAAAAATTGTTTAACCTCAAAGACTAATGTATTCGATGGTAAATATAGAAACTATGAAGGATGTAGGAGTAGAGACAGATCCTGAAGTAACTGATGATAGTGATTCTGGGCATATTGAACACAACACTAAATAGGTTTTCCCACTTCTAAGACTGAAGCCACAAAAATGATTCATAATTTGAAACCTGATTTAGTTATACCTTCAGCTCCCCCTTTGAATCATCCATCACAAAAATCAATGGTATAGAAAGCAGTGCTAATATCTGTAACAAAAGAATAATATTCCTTTAGAATTAAACCAGATTCTCCCTGTAATTGAGACAGAGGGGAATTTGGGATAACTAGTGCAACAGTGTCAAGTGCTGGATTTTAAAATGTTAAAAGAATTGAAACATGCATTTACTATATATATATATATGTATATATGTATATGTATGTATATATATACATATGGATCTGTAGCTTATATATATATACATATATATGTATGTATGTACACATACATATATATATATTAGTTTTAGTTGAGACTTTAGCAGACCATTTGATTGGTATTCAGTGGCAAAGATTGCATTAGAGAGTAGAGATTAACTGCTATGGAAAATGAATTATCATGATTTTTCCACTGATCATGCATGAAGAAATCAGGGAGCACGAGTACCTATAACTTTTGAAATGCTAACAGGAACTAGACCCTTTTTAGATGTGGATAATTAGCTTATATGAACCTTCCATGCATATCAACAGATTGCTGCATGCATTCATTATGCATGGCAAAAACTGCCTGCTAAAGAAGAGCATAATTATAGTTTTACAAAGATAACACAAAGACCTATAGATCCCTTTGAACAATTTGTTAATGGTATCACTGTGGCAGTAGAAGTATTACAGAACCCAGTACAGCTCAGATTTTGATTAAGCAATTAGGTTATGATAATTGCAATAAGAATTGTAAGCAGGTTCTTCCCAGATGGAAAACAACCCTAGGTTTCAGTAATATGATACAGAGATTCTAGGATATAGGAACTGCAACACATAGCACTTACCTCTTAGATACTGCAATGCAAAATTTTAGCTCTGGTTCAGAGAAAGCAGGATACCATATAAATAAGAAATACAATAAGGTAAAACAAATTTGTTACACTTCAGAGCAAAATGCTGAAATCTCAGCAGCAATTCTTCTTAAAGATATTACAGAACCCATATTCGTTCATTCATATTCATTCAGACATTAAGTATGCAGTATATATGTTTTTTCTCACATAGAAACCTAACAAATCAAATCCACTTATCCCTGAAATATAGTCCCTGTTTTCTAATCTACTACAGTGAATTTGTGCACATTATAAGCCTATTTACATTACTCATATTCGATCACATTCTAATTTTTCTGGATGCTTGTCAGCTGACAATAACGTCCCTAATATCCAGTTACAATTTTATCTTATAATATTAACCTATCCTTTCCAACATGCTATTGACAGTCATAAGCAATTTCACCCAAATTCCCCCATGCTGAGCAGACAATTCCTAATCACAAGAGAACAAGCTAGACAAATAGCTAAAAGCTGTCCTGCCTGCTCTATACATTACTGTGTTACATCTACCTCTGTCAATCCTCGAATATTCTCAGTAATTATATTTGGCAGATGGATGTTACACATATATCCTCTTTTGGAAAACTGTCTTTTATTCATGTCACAGGAGACACTTATTCTCCCTTTACTTTTGCCTCATTACAAAAAAGGTGAAGCTGTCAAACATGTTCTTAATCATTTCTTTTTGGTATTTATCCTTATTCCTAAATAGATAAAAATAGACAATGCCTCTGCCTATATTAGTAAAGCTTTTAATGAATTCTACTCTTCCTCTCCTGTACAATCAATTATAGGAATTTAATATAACCCCACTAATCAAGCTCTTGTAGAATATAATAAGGACATAAAAACCATCTTGGACAAACAAAAAGAGGGTTATATATACCATTACTTCACCAAAAAAAGTATAAAAAACGCTATTTATTTTAAACTTTTTGCCAATGAATAAAGATATTTCTCCCTCAATAGAAAAGCACTTGACAGAAGAAAAAAGGCCATCAGCCTAGATAATGGGTTAAGACTCATTAACAGGAAAATTATTAACATGAGATTTATTTGTATCTTTCCTGAATCATGTACATGATGGATGTGGATACCTGAATAAAAATTGTCAGAGTGTGTCCCATGAGTGATCTCCCAACTTTATAATGTGAAACTTAAGGGAAAATGAAGAAGATTGAGTCAGGCAATGCATAAGATGGAGATCTTTACTTGGGGACAGCTAACGGCTCTGTTGCAGTGAGTAAATGATCTTGTTGTGGCTCAACATATCCTCAAACCTGAACTCATGTTCCTTGCAATGATTACTATTTTATCTATCCACCCAGGTGTGTGGGGTAAGTGGAGAAATGTATCAGACTTTTTTTTCCTTTTTCTTCTTTGTTAAATATATGGATAACATAAATGCTGTATATCCCAATAATACTCAGCCATTGGGAATAAATTAATATTTTTTTCATAATTATGATGTAACTGCACAAAAAAGTTACATTCAGAGCAAATGCCACCCAATTTCCTATTTGTTTCTCCAAAAACTCTATATATGTCCCTGTTTATATCTAGAATCACATAAGAAATGGATACCTGACCATGGGAAAAAAAAAAAAAAAACAATACCTGGACTTTATTGGGAGATTGAAAATTATCATATATGGCAACCCCACCTTTAATTTTTATAGTTTTCAAATGTCCCACCTTGTAGTAACAAATCAAGAAGGTGGGACTCATTTCCTCCTAATTTAAGTGTAACTTATCCATATCAGAAAATATTTCAACAAGTGGGAAACCAGGTTGGATGTTAAGTTGGGGAACCAGATAAGATGAATCCTCTGGATCAATCCATGATCAAAAAAGAGGCTAGACCTTATCTTGCAAGAAATTCTTCAGAAAAAACAAAACAAAAAAAAAACAAAAACAAAAACAAAAAAAAAAAACTGCTCTGATATCCAACAGACAGAAAGTAAAATAGAAATAGAAAAAAATTCACAAACTATCTCTTGAAAGAGTTACCAAAACGAAAACTCCTAGAAATGTTATGACCAAATTACAGAGCTCTCAGGTCAAGGAGAAAATAATTTAAAAAATCATGAAGAAATAATGAAAACATTGTAGTCTCACAGTATTACACTTTTATTTATCAGCTTCTATATTAAACAGATTGAAGGTCTTGAATATGATGTCCTAAGGCAAAAAGAAGCTGGAATTACATTCAAGAATCATCTCTTCAGTGAAACAGTATAATTCTTCATGGAGAAAGTGAACCTTCAGTGAAACAGAGGATGTTAAAAATCTTACAGAAAAAAAAACTAGTTGAAAATTAGAATTGAACAAGTAGAATCTAATATTGTTTGAAAAAACCAAGATATAACAAATTAGGAAAAAATAGAAGAGAATCTGTAGCAACTCCTTAGGGGAAAAAAAAACTGATCTGGAGAAAAGATTGAGAAGAGAAAATGTAATAATTGTGAGGCCACCTGAAAGTTATGATTAAACGAAAAAATGCTGGATACAAAATATTACAATGGAAAATTGTCCTGAAGTTCTAGTGAAAGAAAGCAATCACCACCTGAAAGAGATCCTAGGAAGAAAACTTACTGGAATGTTCTAACTAACTTTCAAAATTCCCAGAGTTAAGCGAAAATATTGCAAACAGCTAGGGAAAAATTTAAATGCTAAAGAGGTATCAAAATTTCATAAGAATTAGCAGCTTCTACACTAAAGTACCATATTTCTTGGAACATTATATTTCAAACAGTAAAAGTATCTAATAATATTATATCCAACAAAATTGAGCATAACCCTGAATGAAAAAAAAATGTCATTTGATAAACAGACTTTCAAGTATTTGTAACAAAAAGAGCAGAATTCAATGGAAAATTTGATATAAAAAGATCGAGAGGAAATATAAGAAAACCACTGAAGACTAATTATAAGACAATCATATAGGCTAAACTATTAACTTAGGATATATGAAAATGTTATTAGTATTCACAAAATTGTTATCATTATTAAGGGAGTTTGAACGGTAAATTGTGGTTTTTGTGTGTGATAGGGTGATTCTATAATAACAAAACTGAGCAGGAAAGGATAAAAAGGAGCAATTGTGCTATTTAAAAAGGTTGTGAAAGGAAGAACTAATATAGAGGAAAATGGTGAAGGCTGGTAATGTTGAACCTCACTCTCATCTAGGTTGAAGAAGAAATGAAATATATAAATAAAGAGGTTTAGAAAACTTCTTAGTGGTAGCGAGGTGGTGCAGTGGATAGAGCTCTGGCCCTGAATTCAGGAGGACCTGAGTTCAAATCTGGCTTGTGTGACCCTGGACAAGTCATTTAACGCCAATTGCCTCAGCCAAAAATAAATGTTCTGAACCTAATAGAGAAGTGAGAAAATTGAGGAATAAAATAGAAAATAAACGTTTAAAAGGATTTATAGAATCAGATTAGGAAATTAAAGGAGAAAATGATGGATGAAATTTAGAGGATTAGGTAAAGTAAAGAATAAGAGGACAAGGTGAAAAGATCACATAACAGGGATAGGGTAAAAAAAAAAGGGAGAAGCAAAGAGTGAGTAAAAATAAGATGAGGGAAATTCACTAATAATAACTACAACTTTGTCAATATTATTAGAATGCAAGTTATTCTTCAAGTGATAAATGGTCAAAGGATATGAATGGGGAATTTTTCAGTGAAGAAGTTTAAACAGTCTATAGTCATATTTTTTAAAAATGCAAATTACTCTTTGACCCAGTAGTGCCATTTCTGGGTCTGTATCCCAAGGAAATCATAAAGGAGGGAGAAGTACCCAGATGTGCAAAACTGTTTGTAGCAGCTCTTGAAGTGGTAGCAAAGAATTGGAAAATGAGGCAATGCACAGCAGTTAGGCAATGACTGAACAAGTGGTGGTATATTAAGATAATTGAATATTATTTTCTATAAAAAAATTATGAACAAACTGATTTTAGAAAGGCCTGGAAAGATTCACATGAACTGATGGTGAGAGTTAAAAACAGAGCCACAAATACATTGTACAAAATAATAACAAGAGTATGCAATAACAAACTATGAAAGACTTGGTTATTCTGTGTTTCAGTGATCCAAAGCAATGCCAACAAACTTTGGACAGAAAATGCCATCTGAATCCAGAAAAAGTATCATGGAGACTGTATATAAATCAACACATGCTATGTTCACTTCTTTTTTCTTTCTTTTTTTCTATCTTTCCCAAGGTTGTTCCCTTTTGCTCTGATTTCTCTCTCACAACATGATACATAAAGCAATGTGTATGAAAAATAAATGAATAAACATATAAACAAAAGACCTGGAAAAGGGAAAGAGAGAGAGAAAGAGGGAGAAAGAGAGAGAGAGAGAGAGAGAGAGAGAGAGAGAGAGAGAGAGAGAGAGAGGAAGAGAGAGAGATAAAGAGAGAGAGAAAAGAGAGAGAGAATACCACACACATTAATTTGATATAAAAATAAAAATCTATGTTACTTTTTAAGAAAGTAAAGGAAGAGGGGATTAAAAGAAGGGAGAATAGTGATTGATTGGGAGAAACAATAATGAAAAGTAAGACGTGGTAAGGAGGGACAGATGGAAGGAAAAAATACAAAGAGACAGAGACAGAGAGAGACAAAGAAGGATATTGGTAAAAAAAAAAAAAGAAAGACAGAAAGAAAGGATGGAAGGAAATCAACATTTAGCAATCATAACCAAAAATAGGAAGGGTTAACTCACTAGTAAAACAGAACCAGATAGAATAGATTAAAACCCTCAGTCTTATAATATGTTGCTTACAAGAAAAGAATTGTAGCAGAGAGACCCACACAGAGTAAAGGTCAGGGGCTGGGAGAGAATATGTTATGCTTAAAATGAAGTTATAAGAAAAAGCAAGGTTAGATATTATGACCTCAAACAAAGTAAAAAATAAAGATCTAATTAAAAGAGGCATTGGGAAAAAATAACTTAAGTCTTGGTAGACTATGGAGCAATATCAGTATTATACATATAGCATGCAAATTTTTAAAGAATATAAATGTCATGGGACAAAATTGGCAGGGAAATTATAGTAGTGGATGATCTCAACTTTCTTCCCTCAGAATTAGATACATCTGACCCCCTAAAATTAGTAACAAATAAGTTAAAGGGATAGATAGAATTTTCAAAACTTTAAATATAATAGAACTATGGATTAAAGGAATAGAAATAAATATACTGGCATAGTACATGGAAGGTATACACACACACACGCACACAAATTTTATCATGAATGAGAGAATAAAAACTTCACAATCATAGAAAGAAAAGCAGAAATGCTAAATGAATCCTTTTCAGATCACTATGCACAAAAAACCAAAAACAGTTCAATAAAGATTCATAAAAAGTTAAATTAAAATTTATTTGGAAACTAAGAGATCTAATTCTAAAGAATTAGTGTATCAAAGGATTTCTTCCTCTCCATAGAAATGACAAGTTCATTGAAGAGAATGTAAATTTATAGAATATAGACAAAGTAGTATTTAGGGGGGAAATTTATAACTCTAAATACTTACATCATTATGATAGAAAAAAAGCATATTAGTGAATTGGGTATGCAGCTAACACAAAAAAAAAACAAAAATTAGAAAAAAGAATCAATAAAAATCCACAATTAAGCATAAATTAGAAATCCTGAAAATCAAAAGAAAAATTAATAAAAGCAAAAATAAAAAAAATATTGAATTATAAATAAAACTAAGAGTAATTTTATCCAAAACAATTAATTAATTAATTTTTCTTTGCTTTTTAGTTGCCTAATCATTTTATTTTTTAAATTTTTATTAATGTATTTAATATTTTCTTCCAGTTACATTCAAAACTTTTTTATATTTGTATTTATTTATTTTTTTTGAATTCTAAGTTCTCTCTCTTAAACCCATCCATTTAACAAACCACTTGGGAAATTATGTAAAACGTTTTCATAAAAATCAAGTTGTGACAAGAAAGCAAAGATTTCCCACCCTAATGAAAATAAAAACCCTCAAGGAAAAAAATAAGTTTGAAAAATTAGAGAGAGAAATAGAGAGAGAAAGAGAGAATGCTGCAATATATATTCAGATGTGACCAGTTCCTTCTCTGGGTATGGATCAGGTTGTTTATCATTAGTCCCTCAGAGCAGCCAAATATATTTGTACTACTGAGAATAGCAAAGTCATTCACAACTTGTCATCCCATTATTACAATGTATAATACAATATAGTATGCAATACAATAATACAAGGTTATTACTTTACATACATTACATTTTACTTTGCGTGATACTTCATGGAAAACTTCCCAGGTTTCATTTTTTTTTCCTGAGAGCATCCTGCTCATCAATTACCATAGCAATAATAATCTATCATAAACATACACCTTAGTTTATTGAACCACCCCTCAATTAATAGGCATCCCCTCAATTTTCATTTTTTTTTGTCCTGAGAAGAAAGTTGCTATGAATATTTTTGTATATATAGGTTATTTTCTTTTTCTTTTATGAAATCTCTTTTGGTACTCATACCAAGTAGTGATGTTATTAGGTCAAAGGATATGCATGAATTTATAGTTCTTTGGGCATAGATTTTATCTTTTTTCATGGTATGTTCTTATTTTTTTAAGTTTGACTCAATTCCCTCTATTTTTGAGAAATTAAGTCTTATCAGAGAATCTTGTGAAGATGAAAATAAAACAATAATTATAAATTTTTTCCTGGAATATAAACCCACAAATCGGATAATATAAGCAAAGTGGATGAATATTTGCTAAAATGTAGATTGTTCACATTAATAGCCGAGGAAATAAAAAGCTTAAATTATTTCATTTTAGAAAAAAGAAATTGAACAAGCTATTATTGAGCCCCTAAGAAAATTTCCATTGGCCAGAGGAATGCACAAGTGAATTCTACAAAACATTTAAAGAACAATTTATTCCAATACTTTTTAAACTATTTGAAGAAATAAAGTTCTATGAAAATCCTTTTAAAACACAAATATAGTACTGATATCTTAGCCAAGAAGAGCAAAAACAGAAAAAGCAAACAATGGATCAATTTCTTGAACAGATATTGATGCAAAAAGTAAGTTAAGTGAAATACATACAAGGAGATTATAGCAAATATAGCATAAGAATAATACATTATGTTCAGGTGGGGTTTACACCAGTAATATTAGGTCCAATATTAAAACTATTGGCATAATTGTCCATATCAATAACAAAATCAAGAGAAGTCATATAATTAAATCAACAGATATGGAAAATGCTTTTGACAAAATAAAACACCTATTGCTATTAAAAACACCAGAGAGATTAGGAATAAGTGCAGCTTTCCTTAAAATGATTAGTAGTACCATAATTTCATATTGTTTGATATAATTTATAACAGAAAAGTAAACATAATCAATCTTATTAATAAAAATGTTAAAGAAAAAAACACTTTTGACTAGATAACATCAATTCTTGGTAAAAAAAAAAAAGTAGAAAACAAGGTAATAGATGGATTCTTTCTTAGTATAAAGAGAGTTCATCTAAAAACAAAAGTCACCATTCTATGCAATGGAGATAAAATGGGCCTTCACTGAAAAAACTGGAGGTAAAGTACACATACCCATTGCCATCATTTTCATTCTTTAAAGTGCTAGATATGCAGCTATAGATATGTGATAAGAAAAAAAAGATAAAGTAGGAAAAAGCACAAATAAAATACCACTTTTTTAGATGTAAAAAGTTGCTTAGAGAAACCTGTACAGTCTATCAAAATCAATTGAAATAATTAAGAATTTCAGAACAGTTTCAGGATATAAAATAAACTCCCATAAATTATTAGCATTTATGTAAATTACTAACAACACACAGAAATACAGATAAAGTAATTAAATATAAAATAACTACAAAATGTAGGAAATACTTACCAATCCATGTTCCAATTTACACAGAGAAATCATATGAATATAAATGCAAAAATTATTTATACAAATAAAGATAGGTGTGCATAATTAGAGAGAGATGAATTATTTATGGAGAAGTCAATCCAATATAATAGCAAAAGAAATAGTACCAAAATTAATTTACTAATTTGCCTTTATATCAAACTACCAAAAGATTACATTTTGAAGATTAATAACATTGTAATGAAATACATCTTGAGGGACTAAATGTGAAAAATCTCAAAGGAAATAATGAAAAAGTGAAGAAGAAAGGGGACTAACATCAAGAGATCTCAAACTATACTACAAAGCAATAATCATCAAAATTATTGGTACTGAATAAGAAAAAGAGGAATTGATCTGTGGAGCATATTATGTATACTATACAAAGAAGATAATGAACATAACACCTTACAATTTGAAAAACATAGATTTCAAATTGACTAGGGTAAGAATATTCTACAAAAATCTTTGAGAAAATTTAATTTTAATGTGATATAGATTAACATTACATGCATCATATATTAAGATAATCTATAAATGGCTACATGATTCAGGAATAAAGTAGCATTGTCTACAAATTAGAGGAACAATGAATGAACTATAATATGGAAAAGGAGAGTGTTCATAACCAAAAAAAAGGATGTAAAACATTAGGGAATATAAAAAAGATCATTTTGATTATATAAAATTAAAATGCTTCTGGCCAAGAAAGATTTAAAAAAAAACTATTTTACCTATTCAAATTCATAATAATAATAGCAATTCCTTAATTAATGAAGTTATGGACAGAAAGTCTTCAGAGAAAGAAAGAAATTAGAGCTATTTTATTAATATATTATATGTAATATAATATATTAATAATAGCCAAATTAAAAAAAAGTATAAATTGATAGCTCTGAGGGAAGTGCTAATTAGAAAAAATTTTGGTTCCACTTCAAACTTATCATTATTGGCAACAATTGCTGGAAGGACTATGGTCCTTCCATATATTATTAATTCCATATTAATATACTCCTTTTTGAGTATATTAATTCATTGTTGGTATATTTGTGAATTCATCCAGCCATTATTGAAAGCAATTGTGAACTGTTTACCTAACTGTATTAAACTGTGCTTACACTTTGAAACAGTAGCATTTTACTACCTCTGAGACCTGGCTCTCTCCTTTCTCCCTCTGAGGTAGAGTCTCCTTGCATATTCTTTCCATAACATCACTGATCTCACTTTTACTCACTCTCCCTGATTCACTAGTTGAGGTCAAAGTTTGCAATACTCCTTGCTACCCACTGCCATTTCTAATCTCCCTTTTTACCTTTATCACTTAGAAACTTCTCCTTTGAGATTCAATCAATGCCAATCTACCACTTAGTCAAAATTCTAGCGCTTGTTGTAAACATATCTTCAAGATACTTGCCTTTTTTAACTCAGTAAATCCAGTCCCTTACTCATTCCTTCTCTCCATCTTTGGTCTTCATTGTAAACATAGATAGATAGATAGATAGATAGATAGATAGATAGATAGATAGATAGA